>JAKSZT010020895.1:584831-705059 GCA_026826555.1 Tolypeutes matacus
GCACAAACATACGCATTATGGGCATCCCAGAAGGAGAAGAGAAGGGAAAGGGAACAGAAGGAGTGTTGAAGGAAGTTATGGCTGAAAACTTCCCAACTCTATTGAGAGAGATGGATATGCAGATCCAGGAAGCACAGCGCACCACAAATAATATAAATCCCAAAAGGCCAACTCAAGACATATACTTGTCAAATTGTCCAATGCTCAAGACAAAGAGAAAATACTCAAGGCAGCAAGAGAAAAGAGAACCATCACATACAAGGGAAGCACAATAAGATTAAGTGCTGATTTCTCAGCTGAAACCATGGAGGCAAGAAGACAGTGGTATGACATAGTCAAAACACTAAAAGAAAAAAACTCCAGCCACGAATTCTCTATTCAGCAAAATTGGCATTCAAAAATGATGGAGAGTTCAAAATATTCACAGATAAACAAAAATTAAGAGAGTATATCAAGAAGAAACCAGCACTTCAAGAAATACTAAAGGAATCTCTACAAGTTGAAAGGAAAAAACAAAGGAGAGAGAGTTGGAGGAGAGTTTAAAAACAACTGAAAAGTCAAAAAGAGAAATAAAGCAACATATGACATACATTAACCCAAAGAAAAAATGGCTGAAGTAAGAAATTTGTTATGAGTAATAACACTGAATGTTAATGGATTAAATTCACCAATCAAAAGACACAGATTGGCAGAATGGATAAGAAAATATGATCCAACAATATGCTGTCTTCAAGAAACCCACCTTCGACCCAGGGATTCAAGGATGCTGAAAGTGAATGTCTGGAAAACCATTTTACAAGCTAACAATAGATAAAAAAGGGCAGGAGTAGCTATTCTAATATCAGACAAAATAGACGTTAAATGCAAAACTATTGTAAGAGACAAAGATGGACGATACATATTAGTAAAAGGAGTAATCTCTCAAGAAGAGACAACAATCATCAACATTTACGTACCTAATCGAGGTGCCTCAAAATACGTTCGGCAAACTCTGGAAAAACTAAAAGGAGAAATAAATTCCTCTTCCATTATAGCAGGGGACTTCAACACACCACTATCATCATTAGACAGAACATCTGGGCAGAGAATCAATAAAGAAACTAAGGCACTCAACCATACATTAGAAGGTTTGGACTTAATAGACATATACAGAACACTACACCCAAATACAGCGGGATTTACATTCTTCTCGAGTGCACATGGAACATACTCCAAAATAGACCACATGCTAGGCCACAGAACAACACTCAATGAATTCAGAAAGATTGACATTATACAAAGTAATTTCTCTGATCACAACAGAATGAAGTTGGAAATCACTAAGCGCCAGAGAAACAGGTTAGGCACAAGGATGTGGAAGTTAAACAACACACTTTTAGACAAACAGTGGGTCAAAGGGGAAATTTCAAAAGAAATCAGTAACTACCTTGAAACTAATGAAAACGATAACACAACATATCAAAACCTATGGAATGAAGCGAAAGCAGTCCTGAGAGGGAAGTTCATAAACATAAATTCATATATAAAAAAAGAAGAAAGTGCTAAAATTGAAGACCTAACTGCACACTTGGAGGAATTGGAAAAACAACAACAAACTAAACCTAAAGGAAGTAGAAAGAAGGATATAAAAAAGATTAGAGCAGAACTAAATGAAATAGAGAATAAGAAAGCACTGGAAACAATAAACAAAACCAAAAGCTGGTTCTTTGAGAATATCAACAAAATTGACAAACCCTTAGCCAGACTAAAAAAGAAAAAGAGAGAACAGATGCAAATACATAAAATAAGGAATGAGCAAGGTGATATCACTACTGACCCCACAGAAATAAAGAGTATCATAAGAGGATACTTTGAAAAATTATATGCCCAAAAGAATGACAATTTAGAGGAAATGGACAAGTTTCTAGAAACCCACAAACAGCCGACATTGATGAAAGAAAAATAAATGAACTCAACAGCCCAATTACAAGTAAAGAGATAGACTCAGTCATTAAAAACCTCCCAACTAAGAAGAGTCCAGGACCAGATGGCTTCACAGCTGAATTCTACAAAACATTCCGGAAAGAGCTAAGACCAACTCTACTTAAGCTCTTCCAAAAAATAGAAGTTGAAGGAATATTACCTAACTCATTCTATGATGCCAACATTACCCTACTACCAAAACCAATTAAAGATACCACAAGAAAGGAAAATTTCAGACCAATTTCTCTAATGAACCTAGATGCTAAAATCCTTAACAAAATACTTGCTAATCGCATTCAACAACATATCAAAAGGATTATACACCATGACCTAGTGGGTTTCATCCCAGGTATGCAAGGATGGTTCAATATAAGAAAATCAGTCAATGTAATACACCACATAAACAGACTGAAAGAAAAAAATCACATGATCATCTCTATAGATGCAGAAAAAGCATTCGACAAAATACAGCACTCTTTCCTCATAAAAACACTACAAAAGATAGGAATAGATGGAAACTTTCTGAAAATGATAAAGGGTATATATGAAAAACCCAAAGCTAACATCATTTTCAATGGTGAAATCCTAAAAGCCTTCCCTCTGAGATCAGGAATAAGACAAGGATGCCCACTATCACCACTCCTATTTAACATTGTCTTAGAAGTACTTGCACGAGCACTGAGACAAGAAAAGGACATAAAAAGCATGCAGATTGGAAAAGAAGAAGTATAAATTTCATTATTTGCAGATGACATGATCCTATACATAGAAAGCCCTGAGAAATCTACAAAAAGGCTTCTTGAACTTATAAAGGAGTTCAGTAATGTTGCAGGCTATAAGATCAACGCTCAAAAATCAGTAGCATTTCTGTACACCAATAACCAGCGAACTGAGGAGGAAATCTGGAAAAAAAAATACCATTTACAATAGTAAATAAAAGAATCAAATACCTAGGAATAAATTTAACTAAAGACGTAAAGGACATATATACAGAAAACTACACAACACTGTTAAAGGAAATCAAAGAAGACTCAAATAAATGGAAAAAATTCCCTGTTCATGGATAGGAAGACTAAACATCATCAAGATGTCTTTCCTACCCAAACTAATCAACAGATTTAATGCAATCCCAATAAAAGTCAACACTATATTTTTTAAGGAACTGGAAAAACTAACCACAAAATATATTTGGAGAGGCAAGAGGCCCAGAATTGCCAAAGATATATTGAAAAAGAAAAATGAAGTTGGAGGTATCACATTACCTGACTTTAAAACATACTACAAAGCTACAGTGATCAAAACTGCATGGTATTGGCACAAGGATAGACCTACTGACCAATGGAACTGAATTGAGAGTTCTGATATAGATCCTCGCATATACAATCATCTGATATTTGACAAGGCCATGAAGCCCACACAGTTGGGAGAGAGTGGCCTCTTTAACAAGTGGTGCTTGGAGAACTGGTTATCCATATCCAAAAGAAGGAGAGAAGAATACCATCTCACACCTTATACAAAAATAAACTCAAGATATATCAAAGAACTAAATATAAGAGCCAAAACCATAAAAACCTTGGAAGATAATGTAGGGAGGCATCTACAGGACCTTGTAATAGGAAATGGTTTCATGAACTTCACAGCCAAAGCATGAGCAGCAAGAGAAGAAATTGATAAATGGGATCTCCTCAAAATTAAAAACTTATGCACCTCAAAGGATGTTATTAAGAAAATAAAAAGGCAGCCTACCCAATGGGAAAAAATATTCGGCAACAATATATCTGATAGGAGGTCTAATATCCTGCATATGTAAAGAAATCCTACACCTTGAAAATAAAAGGACAAACAAACCATTTAAAAAATGGGCAAGTGACCTGAAAAGACACTTCTCCAAGGAAGAATTACAAATGGCTAAAAAGCACATGAAAAAATGCCTAACATCACTTGCTATCAGGGAAATGCAAATCAAAACTACAATGAGATACCATCTTACACCCATCCGAATGGCAGCTATTAAAAAAACAGGAGACACTAAATGTTGGAGAGGATGTGGAGGAATAGGAACCCTCATCCACTGCTGGTGGGACTGCAGTATTGTCCAGCCACTGTGGAGGACAGTTTGGCGGTTCCTCAGAAAACTAGCAATAGATCTTCCGTATGATCCAGCAATTCCACTGCTGGGTATATACCCAGAAGAACTGAAAACAAAAATACAAACAGATATATGCACACCAATGTTCATAGCGGCATTGTTCACCATTGCCAAAAGTTGGAATCAGCCCCGGTGCCCATCAACAGACGAATGGATAAGCAAAATGTGGTACATACATACAATGGAATATTACTCAGCTGTAAGAAGGAACAAAGTGCTAACACATGGAATAACGAGGATGAATCTTGAAGACCTTATGTTGAGTGAAGCAAGTCAGGCAATGAAGGATGAAGAGTATATGACCTCACTGATCTGAACTGAGGAAAGTGAGCAGTCTCTGAGAACCATTGTCTGAAAGATAGCTTAAAAATGAAGAGTAAGAGAAGAGCAGGCTTTGAGCCATCACCCATATGGACATAATCTTCGGTAAAGGGATAGAGTGTGGTTGCATGTTGGGGGATGGGGCAGATGAGTGGTGGTATTCCTGGGTTTGGTGGTGCAGCACTGTGGGGTGGGTGGATTAGGAAGGGCTGGTTCAAAACCCAGGGCATGTAACTGTGAATCTTGACATTCCATGGGTTGGGAGAGGGGGGTATCACGGGCCCTGCGGGGCTGGGGGGAAGGGAACAGTCAAGATCTAATGGATTGTTTGGTGTTCATGGGGAAGGTTTTTCATTAACTTACAGTAATGGACACAGGACATGGTAAATATCATCAAAATTATTAAACTGTATCATCTAAATTGTAAACTATACTGTAAATCACTGACAATGTTTAGTTGCTATATTTTGCTATCTGTATAACAGTTATAACAATGCTAACAACCAAAAAGAAAAGGGGGGGTTAATATGGGGTGGGGAAGGGGGGGATGGTTTGGTATTTCGGAGTCTCCGGCACTCCGTGTGTGACTTTGCTGTGACCGAAAACTTCTTTGAAAATTAAATGAAAAATTTGGAGACAATGGGGATTGAGAGGAGGAAGGTGTCATGGCACACCAGACATCCCATAACACAGTGATAAAAGGCAGAAAAAAAAAGAAAAGAGAAAGGAAAAAAAAATGAATATATATATATATATATATATATTTTTAAAGGCATTTCCTTTGCTTTCTTGCCCATTTTTTGAATGTCCCAATCCACTAATTATATTTTATTTTGTTTTGTTCTTTGTTTGATTATTTGTGTTTTTTTTTTCCTTCTCTTTTTTTTTCCGCCTGAGTTTCCTTATGTTTCTCTCTTGCATGTAAGCTTATCACACTTGTTTCTTTTTCCTAGTAAGTGTATTTACTGGACTAAATGTTCATGGAGGATTTGGATCACAGAAGGGTTACAATGGGTACTGCGGGGGATTATTGGGGGGGTGTCTGGGGGTGGGTTCGTGGGGGTTGATTCATCCGAATATACATGAAAGATATACAAAATCGCTCAAAGAATCAGGGGATGGGGCATGGTCATGATGGGTGGATAATCATACAATAAATGAGGGAATCTGAATTCCTAGCCTGGAGAGCTCTGCCACAGTCTCCAAGGGAGCAGCAATAGTCCTCTGAGTGTAGGGACAGTGCCTGTCAAGATAGGATGACCCACTGATGTGTTTTTTTTTTATTGATGAATACCCTTGTGAGACTTTGCTCTTGTAAATGAGACTTAGCCTGCAGTTTTTGGGTGCCTAAGGTTTGCCAACTGAGAGTCTCCTTGTTGCTCAAATGTGGCCTCTCTCTAAGTTAAACTCAGCATATGATTGCATTACCTTCCCCCCAACGTGGGACATGACTCCCGGGGATGAGCCTCCCTGGCAACGAGGGATTAATACCAAGTGCGAACTGGCAACACAACTGGAAAAAGACCTTGAATAAAAGGGGGAAATGGAGGTAACTCTTATGCACACCTCAGTAGGAGCTCATAGAACATCTAAATGCCTATCACCCCACACAGAGGGGTTCCTGAGAGCTCTAGAGACACCCAGGTCCTATATAAGGGGGGATAGCCCCAGAGACTGATGCCTTATCAGTGGGCTCTATTTTGGAATCTGTGCTCCTGAGAGTTACAGAATTGGACTCAAATAAGTCCTCCCTGCACATGGTTCACCAGTCCCTTCTATTCAAACCTATATGTGATGCTGGAGTTTTTAGGTATACTTCCAGAGACTGGAGCCTCTGGCCTACCTATGTGCCAGGTGTGCATGAAATCTCGGTGGAGCTGCAACTCCTACCCACAGGTCAATGGACTCATCCAAGTCACCTGGTGAGGAGACAACGATGGGCAATGGCCATCCCAGGGAATGGAGAGGGCCTGCATCTGCAGGCAGGATCATCCCACCCACCATATCCATGGGATATAAGCCCTCTCACTTGGAGTTGGAGTGGACAGCACCATCCCAGTTCCCTCAGGATTTGGGGAAGAACTATGGACTAGAGTGGACTTGATGGTATTCTCTTGTTCACATATGCTGATTCTAGCAATGGAAGAAATTATAACAGTGAGGTGGAGCCAGTGGCCACTTGACACTTTTGGGGTAGGGGGGGGATGAGCAGTTGAAATACAGTGGCTTCTTTGGGAGTTAGAGATTGTCCTGAGTACCATTGTGGCAACGGATGTAGGCCATTTTAAATCAGCACACACCACTCAGAACTGAGTGCAAAAGAGTATGGTCTATGGTGTGAACTGTGGTCTATGGTTGGTGGCAAGGCTCCAGGATGTGTAAGTTCATTAAGGGTGGTGGGCCACACTTGTGGGAGATGTTTGTGTGGGATGTGGTGGGAGGTGTGGGAGGTAGGCAACATGCGAATCCCAGTGGGTTCCGTGTAATATTTTGGGTAATCTAAGCCCCTCTTAAAATATATGTATATATATATATATATAAATAAATAACATTTTTGTAAGCAAATACACATATATGCATATATATTTTTATATCATTTTGCAAATGTTTGTATGTATTGTGAAAATTTTGATTTTTACCCACAATAAAAATAAATAAAAAATTAAAAAAAAAAAAAAAAAAGAATCGTGGAATGCAGACCCTTGCGAATGAAATTTCCAAGGAGAAATTTTGGAGGAAGAAATACATTGGAGTCTTGAGTTGGGGATCCAGCAGAGTGACGAGGATGATGATGAAGTTCCCCATCAGGTTTAACATATAGTTGTGAAGGAGAAACAGGAAAATCACAATTTCCTGCAGAGGATCTTCTGTTAGTCCAAGCAGAATAAACTCTATCTCCATTGATTGGTTCTTCATTTCTCTTTTGTCCTATCAAATCCAAAAAAATAAAAACAATATTACATGTGTATTAGTCAGCCAAAAGGGGTGCTGATGCAAAATACCAGAAATCTGTTGGTTTTATAGAGGATATTTATTTGAGGTAGAAGCTTACAGTTACAAGGCTCTAAAGAATCCAACTCAAGATACCATAAGAGGTACTTTCCCATCAAATGTCTGATGCCATGTGTTGAAGCAAGATGGCTGCAGATATCTGTAGGGTTCAGCCTTCCTCCTCCCTCTTAAGGCTCTGTAGTTCTAGCATCTTCCAGTCTCAGCTATAGGCTGGCACAGGGCTCATCTTTCTTCCCTGGACTCATTTCTTTCCTGGCTCAGCTGCTCAGTAGTTTTCCCAAGGTCAGCTGTAAACTATCAGGCAAATGGCTTATCTCTCTTCCCTGAGCCTCTGCCATGTCTATGGAATTGTCTCTCTTCCTCTGTGTATCTTTGCTCTGTATCTAATTCCCTGTGTCTACTTAATTTTGTGTCCATAGAGAGCCCAGAAAGGGGACAGGGAGTGAAACTCTCATCCTAATGATATGGTCTAATCAAGCCCTCAATCTTAAAATAATTTAATCAGTCATCTCAGCTGAATCTAATACAATCAAAGGGTATCATGCCCAAAGGGACAGTCCAGTTTACAAACATAATCTCTCTTTGGAATTCATAAATAATCTCAAACTGCCACAACGTGTAAGAAGCCTTTTTTTTTTTTCATTCTGAACCATAGAAGATTCCATATTTTAAAACTTACCTTTTTGCAAATGTTTTCAGAAATCAACTTAGAACTCATCAAAAGGAACATGTCCTTCAATTCATCAGCTGTCTTTATAAGAATGTAGATAGATTCTTCACTTATCTATATTTGAATAAATTTTATTTACCAACTTACAGTGAGTGTATCAATCATTGGATTTTAACCTCAGCAATTGATCTATGATCTATCCTGCAAGAGGACACCCAATAGTTTGTGTCTCCTTTAAATATATTTAAATATATCAGATTTTCTGAATTCTGAATTAAGCTTATTTCAAGTAATTAGTTGATTCTATTTATTTATCCTCAATTTCAACTTATTATTTAATTTTCTTACTTTTTTATGAGTCACTTTGATTCAGTTTTTCTAAATCTTTCTGTTGGCTAATTAATCTACCTCTTTACTATTCACAGTTTGCTTTATCATTGGCCTTTACCTATGATGTTTAGGAAACTTCCCAGTGTATTATTAATAATGGCCCAAAATTGTATGAGTTAGGAAATGAAATACACATCGAAATAAACTACAATTGGTCTCTTCAATTTATCTTTTTTTTCCAGCATATTCCGTTAACAATCATCTCATCTTATTTTCTTGTGTAAATTACATTAAGAACCTGTAAATTTTAGTTTAAAAGCAACATGATTTCATGCATTAGTTTCAGTTCTTGTCACTTACTAGTGCTGTGGCAACAATATTCCATAGATGGTAACTACAATTTTTAAAAATCCTTTTTGTTACATGAGAAAAGCTATTTGTCTTATCCAATTTCAGAATTGCCAAGAAATATTCAAAGACTTCCTTCAATTTTCTCTTATCTTTTTTCTTTGCCTGTTTTTCTTTTTTCCTCATATTCTTTAAGTGCTATTGGATCTCTAAAATTCTTGAGTATATTAGATTATTATCTACTAATGTATATGTACTGGTTGTATTTATGCACCTTGCATTTCAGCACAAAAATACTTCCTCTGAGTTTTTTCATTTGGTCATTTTTCTCATATTATAATAAAATATAAGTCTACATTCTTTTATGTATTATCCATGGACTATTATAGTGTTCTGGACTAAATATAACTAGAAAAGACCTTGCTTCTTAATTATTTCATTGTCGTTTTCTGTTAATCATAATCTTCCTATATTTACTAAGCATATGGATTGTCTTTTATCTTGAGCTTGGTATAAATATGTTTGTTTAAAGCAGGTAAGCAGCTATGATTTTTAGCATATTCCACAAACAAAGCCATGGATTTCTGCAACTAAGTTTTAACATGACTTTATTAAGTGATGACAAGTTTTTATATAAAGCATTATTTCTGTCCTTGTCATCTCTAGGATGCTTTATTTCACTCTACTCCTGATTTGATACAGAGCTTTTATAAATAAGACAATTTTCTGCTAACCACAAGCACCTAACTGAAGCATTGGAATGAGATTTCCTCAAAATCTAAAGGATAGCTGCTCTCTAAATTGCTCTCCACAATTCATCCATTACTACTGCTATTTTTTTTTAGCCCAATGAAGAAAATGACCTAGTAAGTCATTTTGTATTTTAAAATGTGCATACCATTATATGTTTATGCATCCATTGTATACATTCTTATCTAAACTAGATGAGAATATTTATTTCACCATCAAAAGAAATAGATCAATTGGGACAATTTAAGGGCAAATATAATTCCCTGACATGGACTTCTAAACTCTTGCTATAACCTCTGATTCAGACAAGATAAGTTAAAAATAAATTCTGGCTTACTTTTCACAGGATATGTTGGCATTTATTTTCATGTTGGTATATGATAGATTCTGTGGGTTAACTAAATTAATAGTGATTATAATCACTTCAAGAAATTATTCAATTATTGAAGAGATGTTATATACCATTTTTAAGAAGAATCCAAGTAACAGATGAATTGTGACAATTATTTAGTTTTCAAATTATTTCCAACTTTCACATCCTTCCTGTTCACTACATAAAACAAGATTCAGATAAAAAATAATCCTAATGTATCTCTATCGTTCTTCCCATTTGGTTAATTTTTCTTAAATATTTTCTTAATCTTTAGCTAGAAGTGTTATATCAAAGATCCAAAGATCAAAACTTAGAAAAACACATCTTAACAGAAATATAACATATCTCAGGATTCTACATAAGGTGAAGTTTAATTTTTTTGCTCAACAAATATTCAAGGGAAAATATTGAAACTGCCAAACAATAGAAGAAAGGAAAACATTTCCCTGTGGGCTATTAAAAAAGTATTAATTATGTACAAAAAAAAAATCAATTCCACTAAATGGTTTAGGAAAAAGAGCTGAAGAAACTGTAACAAAAAATAACAACTGTTTAATATTTTTTAATACAGGAAATATGTATTAAACATGAGTTTTTTCAGGCCTAAGGCAAAATAGAAAATTTTGTTGGACTTCTTTTCTCTAATGAGAAATTTCTCTTACTTTCACTAAAAAAATATATAATTTAGGATGTCTTAATAGGCCTGTATAATGCAAAGAGATTTCTTAAATAGAGGGTTTCAATTCTGGGATAATGTCTGGGTAATCAAGAGTAATGATTTGCGTGAGTATAAGTATGTTTTTCATTTTGGAATATCAAAAAATTTCCAGTGGTGCATTTCGTTTGTGACATATGGATGGGCCTGTGCATTATAATTTATATATCAAAAGTTTTTATTTAAATTGTATTGTTATGAAAAGTATCTCTGAACTTAATAAAGTGCATTGGCTACAGATAATATATTCCACCTCTAAAATGTTATTAAATTGTGTTATTAAACACAATTTCTTATAAGGTACCACTTTATCAAGACACAAAACAGAAAATTCATCTAAAGCAAGTCCAAAAAGTTTGTTAATAGAGTTTGAATTTAAAGAGAAATTGTTTTATGCCATATATTCTTAAGGGAGCTTCAAGTCTACTTATCTAGGAATTTAGAGTTGAAAATAGCCCAAAAATATTTCTCTTTAAAGAAACACAATAACAGAATGACTCCTTTTAAAAATTATCCTTTCTTTCAGATTTGTCTATGAATCTTCATGAAAAAATCAGATATATCTATAAGTATGGTCTATATCTGGACATTATTCTATTCCATCTCTGTCTACTTCTGATAATGCCAAACTGTATTGATTACTGTAGCTTTCTTTAATACTAAAATGAGTACTTTTAGACTTCAAACTTTGTCCTTCTTTTCCAAAGTTTCTATGCTTTACCATATGAATTTAAGAAGCAGCTTGTCAATATCTCCCAAAATAAAAGCTTGCAGGGATTCTGATTTAGATTACAATGAATCCATAGATATTTCAGGAGTATCAGCATCTGAAAAATATTTTTTTCTGATTCATCAATATACTATATCTCTCCATTTATTTAGATCTTCTTAATTTCTCTCAGAAAGGTGTGATTTTACGAATACAGATCTTCCACACCTTTTGTCAAATTTATCTCTAGGCATTTCAAACTTTCCCTTTTAATTTATTGAAAATGGCATTTAAAAATATTTAATTTCTAATTATCAATGATAGTTGTATTAGTCAGGGTTCTCTAGGGAAACAAAATCAACAGGAGATATCTATAAATAGTATGAGATTTTATAAAATTCTCTTATGTGACCATGGTAAGGTACAAGTCCAAATTCCAAAGGCAAGCTGCAAACCAAGGGCTCAGATAAAAGTTTGAGAAAGGTCATTGATGAGTTTCCAGGAGATGTTGGTTGTCCAAACACAAGCTTGGAAATTCTGTTCCAATGCAGAAATCACTTCCCCATTTAAGGCATTCAACTAATTGGATAAAACCTCACTCATTGCTGCCGGCAATCTCCCTGGTTGATCGTAGATGTAATCAGTCATCTATGCAGTAAACTCACTGAAGACTAAAGACCATAAATATCTTTATATTACAATTAGCCCATTGCTTGCTTGACCAAACAACTGGATACAATTACCTGGCCAAGTGGACACATTAGCCTAACCATCACAGTCCACCCCTTGTCAATTTGGTAACCATGTACATTTCCCTAAACCATACTTAGTCTCTAAGTAAAAACAATAACAGACATACATATATATATATATATATATTTCTGACTAAGACTATTAACCTGACCTGAGTACAATAAAAAAAACATTAATTCTCTACAGAACAGGTTGCAAGTCCTTGGGTAAAATTCAATCTTAAATATTATATCCTTAAATATTATGACATGAAACTAATACAACTTGTCATATGATAAAGGAAAAGGTTAGGGAAGAAAACAAAAATATTCATTTTATGTTCATATACAATCATACTCATAACAAAACAATGAAGAAAGATTCATGACTGTTATAGTCCTCGTTTCTGTAACTGGCTACATAGTAGAAGTTCATATTTATCACTACCTTCTTCCACTATCCATTCCATGTTCCTGTTACTCTCAGCAAGCACTTCAGATGACCATAGTTCTTTGCCTGGTGTGGTGACTCAAACTTTCATTCCTGAAGATTCCAGGCTGTTGTTAGTCCTGGTTGGATTGGGTTGTTGCTATTATCCACTGACTTTAATCACAGGGCATGGCAGTACAAAGTGATGCCTTAGAGGATCTCCTGTATTTCAGGCAAACTCTTCTTTACCCCCGTTATGTAGATGAAATCCTATTTCTCCTTGATAGTCAGGATCAATCACCCCAGCCAGTACAGTAATTTCCTTCTTTGCCTGTTGATTCAGAGGTAAAAGGAGCCTGAAATAGCCAGGTGGCAGTCTTAACTTCCAGTTCAATGGAATCATTGTTGTGTTTCCTGATGGAAGGACTCCTCCTTTGAGAACTAAGACCTGTAGACCAGCAGAGCTTAAGGTTACAGGCACAGGATGGAAAAATATTCCTAATCAATCACTAGGGTTAAGAGTGAGTGGTGCCATTCCCATTTCCACCCATTGATTCCTGGATCTATGAATCCTGGCCATGGAAGAAACAGCATCATAGAGTGGACACTGATTTAGAGCATACACAGCCTCCTGAAGAACATTGCCTCAGACCTGCAAGGTATTGTCACCTAGTTGGCACCATAACTGAGTCTTCAATAGGCCATTTCACCATTCTATCAATCTAGCTGCTTCATTATGTTGGGGCACGTGGTGACCAGTGAATTCCATGGGCATGTGTGCATACCTATACATCATTTGCTGTGAAATGGGTTCTTTGATCAGAAACAATCCTGTGTGTAATACCATGGTGGTGGATAAGACATTCAGTAACTCCACAGATGGCAGATTGGTCTCTCAGCAGTGGCTGTGGCTAAGTCAGCCTTGGTAACAGGAAGTCCATGTTGCTGAGCCCATGCATAATGTCCATCTCTACCTCTATGGCCACTTCATTCATGAGTGAATTGTTCAATGACAAGAGTTACTGCAGAAAGAGCCTGAGCATTAGACCAAAGAGCAGGTCATCTTATCTACTTGATTATCAAAATCTTCCTCTGCTGAAGTCACCCTCTGGTGAGCATTCACGTTGGACACAAATATTTTCATGTTCTTTGCCCACTCAGAAAGCTCTATCCACATACCTCTTCTTCAGACCTCTTTGTCACTAATTTTCCAATCATGTTTCTTTCAAGTCCCTGACCATCCAGACAAACCATTGGCAACAGCCCATGAATCAGTGTACAATTGCATCTCCAGCCATTTCTTTTTCCAAGCAAAATAAACAAACACGTGCACTGTTCAAAGTTTTGCCCATTGGGAGGATTTGCCCTCTCCACTGTCCTTCAGGGATGTTCCAGAAAAGGGCTGTGGTGCTGCAGCTGTCTGCTTCTGGGTGGTACCTGCATATCGTGCAACACCATCTGTAAACCAGGCCTGAGTTTTCTCTTCCTCGGTCAACTGATTGTAATGGATTACCCAAGAGTCCAAAGCTGTGGGCTGGGAAATAGAAGGTAATGTTGCAGGGGTGGTGACGTTGGGCATTTGGGCTACTTCCTCATGTAATTTACTTGTACCTTCAGGGTTCTCTTGATCCTTATATCATATATAACACATCCAGTTTATTATGGAGTGCTGCTGTGCATGCCAACTGTATGACTTGATGGTTCAGACAACACCCAGCTCATGATAGGGACCTCAAATCTCATGGTAACTTGATGACCCATAATTAAGCATTCACTTTTTACTAAGGCCCAGTAACACACCAAATCTGTTTTTCAAAAGGAGAGCAGTTATCTGCAGAGGATGGCAGGGATTTGATCCAAAATCCTAAGAGTCTGCATTGTGATTCTTCTATAGGGTCTTCCAAAGCATCTAGACACCATCTTTATTTGCCATTGACATTTCCAGCAATATTGGATCTGCTGGATCATGTGTCCCAAGTGGTAGTGCAGCTTGCACAGCAGCCTGGACCTTTTGGAGAGCTTCTTCTTGTTACCTTCACCAGTCAAAATTGGTAGCTTTTCTGGTCACTTGATTAAAGGTCCAGATTGGAACACCCAAATGAGGAATGTGTTGTCTCCAAAATCCAAAGAGACCAACTAAACGGTGTGCCTCTTTTTTGTTTGTGGGGGATGACTAGATGCAACTTTAGAAGGAATGCTCCACACCATGAACACCTAGAAATTTCACTGACAAGGAAAGCCCTTGTATTTCTTTTTTTTTTTTTTTTTTTTTGGATTTATATCCCATTCTCCCTTACACAAATGCCTTACCAATAAATCTAGAGTCTTTGCTACTTCTTCCTCGCTAGGTCCTATTAATATGATATCATCAGTACAGTGGACCAGTGTGATGTTTTGTGGGTGGGAGAGATGATCAAGTTCCCTGTGGAAAATATTATGATAGAGGGCTGGAGAGTTCATATACCCCTGAGGCAGGACAGTGAAGGAATATTGCTGGCTTTGCTAGCTGAAAGCAAACTGTTTCCGGTGGTTCTTACTAATGAAAATTGAGAAAAAAAACATTTCCTCCATCAATAGCTACATACCAATTACCAGGGGATTTATTGATTTGCTCAAGCAATGATACCACATCTGGGACAACCGCTGAGATTGGAGTCACCACCTGCTCAAGTTTACGCTAATCCACTGTCATCCTCCAATATCCATCTGCTTTCTGCACTAGTCAAATAGGAGAGTTGAATAAGACTGTAGTGGGAATCACCACCCCAGCATCCTTCAGATTTTTCATGGTGGCTCTGATCTCACCTATCCCTCTGGGAATCCGTTATTGCTTTTATTATACTGCAGGGGCAGTTCTGGTGGCTTCCATTTGGCCTTTCCTATCAAAATAGCCCGCACTTCTCAAGTCAGGGAGCCAAGGTAGAGAATCTTCCAGTTACTGAATATGTCTATTCCAATTATGCATTCTGGAACTGGGGAAATAACCACAGAATGGGTCCAGGGAACCACTGAACTGACTGAGAGATGGGCTTCAGCTAAATCTCCATCAATCACCTGATCTCCATAAGCCCCTACACTGACAGATGGACCACAGTGACATTTTTTTTCTCCTGGAATTAATGTCACTTGAGCCAGTGTCTAATAATCCTTGAAATGTCTGATCATTGTCTTTTCCCCAAAGTAGTTATTCGGATAAAAGGCCATAATTGTCCTTAGGAGAGCTGGGAGGAAGATTAATAGTATAAATTTTTTGGCAGTTTAACAGGATCTTTCCCCAAGGGGACTGGCCTTCTCTTCATTCAAGGGGCTCTGGGTCTGTAAACTGTCTCAAGTCAGGGAATTCATTAAGGAAAAATGATTCTTTGCATCTGCATTTCTAGTTAGGGTTTTGTTCACTTGATGTAGAACACTTCTGCTTATACAGATGCAGAGGACTTTAGTAGACTGCCCATGTATTTCACTTCTAGGTAACTTATGATCTATTAGCCAATGCCATAATTTTATGCAACTCAAACTATTTTGATTGCTGCTTTGAATCTGCCTTTCATTGAAGTAGCCATGCCCACCTTGTCTTTGGCAATTAACTGCCGATACTTGACTTTTACTGTCCCGAGATCCAATCATCCCCATAATGTTTTAGGATTCTAATTCCATTACAACCATCACAACAGTAATATCTGAACTACAGAGAAGATCAATGACAGAGCTATTCAGGAAAGATGGAGTTAGTCTTACAAATTTATTCCTCACATTCCTGGTTGAAGGTGTGTTTTCTGGACACTCTTGGGGTATATGGGCAGGTCTTAAATGATAAATCCATTCTACCAATCCAGTCTCTCTAAACCTTTTAATTCCCTCTTCTATTATACACCGGGGCAAATCAGGCATCTCAGCCTCAGACATGCTAGGCCATCTTTTGCTCCATGTTTCAGTCAGCCACCCAAACAAACTGTTAGAGCCAGTTCTAACCCCTCAAACTACAACATTGAATTCAGAATTTCTGCTTAGTGGGCCCATATCAATAAATTCAGCCAACTTTGTATTACTTCCAACATTATCCCATACCCTTAGTATACATTCCCATACATATTTTCCTGATTTCTGTCTATATAAGTTGGAAAACTCATGCAGTTCCTTTAGAGTATATCATAATTCTTCATGAGTCACACCCTGTATTTCACCTTTCGGTGCTTGTTGGGATTTTAGTCTAGTAATACGTTTTGAAGAGAAGAGGGGAAGTGGGGAATTGGGCAGGGAGAAAGATTAGAAATGCCTTGCAAGCTACTGACCTCAGGGCATTCCTTTGTATTTTCATCTCATAAAACAGGATTAATCTCTTCAAGCAGGGGTTTGAAGGCAGATACCTCAGGGCAAGGTGGAAGTTGGGCAGTGCATGCTAGAGTTTGGCTTGTACCAACCTCAAGGCTGTAAGGAGGTCCAGACTCCCTGGGACAGGCTGGAGGCTGGGTGATACAAGGTTGACAAAATGTGGTCTCCACAGGGCTTGTCATCACAGATTTATCTGGCAAAGTCTCAGAAGAATTTATAGTTCCAATGTCTTCACCAATATCATATTCACCCTATAGGTCTCCTTCTCAATCCTCAGGGTTCCTCTCTTTTCCAACAAGGCCTTCACTGTGAGGTTGAGATTTTAGTTTCCTTTGTAACTCTGCTTCTCTACAATGTGAATCTGAGTCTGGTTTTCAGAGATCTCAAGCCTGTGGGTGAAGGAAACAAAATTTTCTTTCAGAGCACACATAGTAACTTTTATTCATGCAGCATTTAAATAATACCTTTAGCTCATCTCTTTCTTTTGTAACTATATCCAGATTATCTAAGAGGAGCCATTTAACATCATTGTACCTTTTGACTCCATAAAACTTTATTATGTTTATGAAAACATTCTTACTCAGATCCTTGCTTCTTATAAGCTTGGAAGTAGGGGAATCCAGTGATGATAGTTTGCGTATATCCATTGCCAACTCACACCATGGACTGTTAGTGGCCTCTTCATTATTGGAAAGGGAGTCATTAGTACCCTTGGGTACAATTAGAGTAGAAGACCAGTTGCAAAACTCCCAGAACCACTTCAGAAATCCTATGTTAAAATTCTGTTCCTCAAGAACCACTCCTGGTAGGAAGCTGTATTAATCAGCTTTCTCTAGGGAAACAAAATCAACAGGAGATATCTTTAAATAGTATGAGATTTTATAAAATTCTCTCACAAGACTGTGGTAATGCGCAAGTCCAGATTCTGAAGTCAGACTACAAATCGAGCTCAGATGAAAGTTCAATGAAGGTCCTTGATGAGATTCCAGGAGAGGTTAGGTAACCAAAGAGGAGCTGGGAAATTCTCTCTGAATGTTTAAGTCACTTCTCCTTTTAAGGCATTCAACTGATTGGATAAAACACCACTCATTGCCTACAGCAATCTCCCTGGTTGATCATAGATCTAATCAGCCATCTATGCAGTAAACTCAATGATGTCTAAAGTCCTTGAATTTCCTTGTACTACAATTAGCCCAATGCTTGCTTGACCAAACCACTTGGCACAATTGCCTGGCCAAGTTGACACATTAGCCTAACCATCACAATAGTATACAGAACTAAAATTATTTTTGCATTGATCTACTTATCCTCAAAACTTGCTACTTCCAATAACATTTTTGAAGATACCACTAGATTGTTTATATTAATGATAATGTGGTCTGAAGAAAAGCAGTAATTTTGCCATTACAGATGGCTATTATTTCAGCACTGAGCAGTTATTATATTAGCTATTGCTAGATGTCCTTCCTTTCTCAAATTGAGCAATTTGCATTTTATCTTAGTTTTCTCAGAATTTTTCTCAGTACTAGGTGTTGAATTTTATCAGAAGATTTTCTAGTGTCTGCTTAATTGATCAATTTTGTTTGTTTCTTAATGCAGTGAATTACATTGATTCATTTTCTACTGTTGATACCAACAAAGCTTTCAGAAGAGAAACCCCACTTTTTCATGACGTATCATCATTTTTATATATTGTTAGATACAATTTATTAAATATTGTTTAGAATTTCTGTATCTATATTCAGGAAGGATAAGGTCTGCAGTTTTATTTTCTTTTTAATGTCTTTAATTTTAGTATAAGGGTTATGTTGGCCTCATAGATTGAATGGAAAAGTATTTTCTTGTCTTTGATTCTTTTGCAGGAATGTATGTATAATTGGTAGTGACTTTTAACAAAAATTTTAGTAGGCTTCACTCTTGATGTCATCTAGATCTAGCCTGTTTTGTGGGGAGGTTTTTAACTAAAATCAATTACTTTAACAGAAATAGGGCTCTTCAGTTTGCATGTATCTTCTTGCATGACAATTGTTATGATGTTTCTTTCAAGGATTTTGTCCATTTCACCTAAATTGTCAAAGGTTTTGGTATAAAGCTGTTCATAGCATGTCCTTACTTTTATTTTGATAACTAGAATCTATAGGGATGTCTTCTTACTCAATTCTGAAATAAGAAATATATGCCTTATCAGTTTTCTATTGTCATTCTTACCAGAGTCATATTAATTTATGAAACAAAGTTTTTTGACCTTAACTCCTATAGGAATATATTCTAAAAGCAAAACAGTCTTCAGAAGAAATTAAAAAGGCAATCAATACATTTAATTTTTGAAATAAATGTTGTCATGGCTATTTTGAAATGATCATTTATATTAGAAGAATACAAAGAAATAAGTTCATTTTAAGCATCAAGATATGCAGCAAAATATAAAATCAAATCAATAATATCAAAGAAATTTCGTAAAAGTTCTGTATTCTTAAGTTTCAATCACCTCATGATTTCTTGTTAGTAATTCATATTCTGTAGCTCTGTCTTCATAAAATTCTAAAAATCAATTATAACCAAGTAGTAATGAATTCCACTAATGCCTAAATTACCGTGTCTAAATTCACTCACCACAAAAAGAAGCCAGAAGTTCTGGAAGAAATGACTGATTTCAGATATGGGGAAGGAAATGTTTAAAATGAGCCTGGAAGTTATCATTGTATCAAAAAGCACAGAACCAATCTAAAATTAAAGGGAAGGACACAGTAGTCAGAGTTCCAAATTACCTAAAAAAAGAAAAGTTGAATATCTAAAATAAAAACATTGCTGTGGCTTAAAACTCATCATATATCAGGAGTCAGCACAGTTTTTCAGATAATGGCCAGTGTTTTAGTTTCCTAAGCTGTCCACAAATACCATGAAACAGTTTGGCTTAAGCAATGGGAATTTATTGGCTTACAGTTTTGAGGCTATAAGAAAGTCCAAATCAAGATGTCATAAAACTTGTGGTTAAAAGTAAGCAGCTATATGAGCACACCCTTCTTCCCCCTCTTCTGATGCCCACTTTGCAGAACCTGAGGGTTCCCCTTCCATTACTGTTGCCATCACTAGCTGTCTCATGATATGAGAATTATGCACCAAAATACAAAGGTGTTGAATTCATTGATCAATGATTTGAAAAAATAGATGTACCTTTGTGCAATATATTTAGAATATTTTCTTTCTCATCATTGCTTAATGTGACATCAGAAGTTGTCCAATAAAAAGGTCATATGTATGCAATAAACTACACTGAACTGAGTTTATTCCATTAGCTTGTAAGTTTTATCAAGTAAAATAAGTATGTTGTGGCAGACTAAGATAATATGAAACTTATCATATTATGTAATACAAAGGAAAAAAATGTAAAACTGTAAAATAGTATAAAATGCAGAATCCTCTTAATGCCACATTATATTACAATTTATATGAAATTACTAAAAAGTGAAGTTCACTCTTATTGAAATATAATATAAAGCTGCTACAAAAAAATTTTTAAATAAATTACACAATAAGTTTATTGAATTCATGATAATTCTTCAAAAATATTTTCTGGTATAAAATTCATTTTAAAAATGTTTATTGTGATTTGCTTTTGACTATGTACTTTAAGGATATATCTAAAATCCTTATGAAATAGATAATTCATGTTTTAAACTGAGAACACCAAATTGAGCATGGTAAGTGAACTAGCCAATACCATTCATCATGTTTTGCAATAGTCTAAAGGAAATTCATAATCAAATATGTGCCCAAGTGGTCTTAAAACTATGAAATCATAATTGACATACTCTCAAATGTCTTCACAAAAAAATGTGAAAAAATACTTCAAAATATTGTATTATAGAAAATAACCCTAAGACATTATTTTGTAGTGACAATATCACAGAGGTCTAAGACATAGTGTCTAGGAAAGTGATTTTCTGTCTACCAGGTCTTGATAGTTCTAATAAATTTTGGAATACAATCCTCTTTTCCATTCCAGCAATTACTCCATTGGTTTGTTCGTTTTCTTCCTTCCTTCCTCCGACCCTCCCTCCCTCCTTTCCTTCCTTCCTTCTGTCCTTCCTCCATTCCTTCCTTCTTCCTTCCTTCTTCCTTCCTTCTTTCCTTCCTTTTTCACCTTCTCCCTCTTTGTTTCTCTCTTTCTTACTATTTCTACCCACTCCCACTGCCATAACAAAATGATTTTGAACTCAAAACTTCAGGTTTTCTCCTATTAAACAAAATTATCTAAATGTTTTTTTTATAAAAGTAAATCATGAAGGACAAAATGGGTGATGTCAAAGAATACTTGAAAGAAGCATTATTTTACTAAAATAATAGATCCAGGAGAATAGATTTTACTTTTGTAAATCCAATAAATTGTATGATATTGATCCATTGATCCATCTTTGCCTAAAAGACCACAATGGGTTGTCAAATGGTATTTTTAATATTTTGTGACATTTTTTAGATGATATTAAGCATCAATCGATAAACTCTTTAGTTAGATAATATCAGGTATGGCTAAATGAAAAGAAATGTAGAGTCATCCTATATAACATGCCTCTTTTGTAAATTCTTTTAAAAAATTATGGCTCCCAAATTTATATGATCCCCAGTTCTTTTCAAGTCCTATACTTGTGAAGTTCATTTTAAAAAGCCAAATCCCACAAATAGATTACAAATATTATTTCAGGGCAGACAGGAACCTTTTTCTATGTACAGTTATAGTGACTATTAGATATTTGCCATTTAAAATTTCTCAGGGCTATGTCCAATTACCTAGGAAGCCAATTGACCTAGAACCAAAAAAATTACTAAAAGAAGTTGGATGGCACGCAAAGAAAAGTAAGCCCAATTAGATAGTATTTAAAAAGCCAGTTAGAGAGTGTATTTTTACCAAATCAGAAGGAAAAGATAACAAGTTCATGTGCTCATACCAAAATGGCCAAGACCTTAAAGAGCATTACTAAGGACAGGAACCTGCACAAATAGAATTAAGATTCAAGAATCTGTCAAAAATCTAAACCTTATACTCACAGTGAGTCATCTGTGACTCTAGTAATCTTGTTCTGTGGAACTTGGCAAAATTTGTCCACTTCATTCTGTCATGTTTCTGAAGGAATTCTTTTTGCATATGTATGTCTCTTGCACTTTAATCTTTTTCAAAATGGATTTAGTTATTTTAATTGTTATCTTATATATAAATTAAAAATAATCTTACCTACATCTAGAAAAAAACTCATGCTTCAACTTTGATCAGATTAGTGATATATTTGATTATAAATCAAGGGAATAGCCATCTTTACTATGTAGATTCTTCCAATCCATGAATGCAATGTCTCTGTGTTTAATTAGATCTTTGATTTCATTCATTGTTTTGTAGTTTTCAGGATGCAAGCCCTGTACATGTTCTGTTATATTTACACCTCAGTATTATCATGTTATTGAGCAATTGTAAATGGCATTCATTTTAAATTTGTTGCCCAGATATTCATTTGTAGTACATAAAAAATCAATAAAAATTGATTTTTTTTTTCATTTAAAAATGTGTTATTTGTATCAATGTTACAGCTGCCATAACATTAAATCTGCTTTGGTCAGCAGTGGGTCCCCATTCCCCCATTTTTTTCCATTCCTCAATATTGAGGAGATTAGGAAGATGTTAGTCTGAGAACAGAGGTAGATATTATATAGACATAAAATTGGAGTTGTTTTGCTTGCAGTTGAAGGTATGACTTATTTTGGGGGTGAAGCTGGTCCATCCTCATCACTTTAGTTAGTTGGACACAGAGGACCTGAGGAACTAGAACACAGGTCTTGACAGTGTAGCTATACTAGGTTTCAGGGCTCAACCAGGACATGAACAATCCCAGCATTTTAGTCTCTGAGAACTGTACTTAACAGGTGAATTGAAAATTATAGGGTCAGATAAAAGCAGTAGAAGAATCATGATTAGAGAATTTAGAAATGGGTACATCCATGCTATATTGGGGAAATAGATTTGCATATATTCCAGGTTAAGGCCCACTGAGGGAGTGTTAATTTCATGATGCCATGTGGCTTGACTATGCTGTCTGGACATCCCTAAGGCACTCCAGAGCACTTTTGTGTAAGGATTTGTTTATTCTGGCAGTTTCTGAAGTCTGATTATGATCTGCATAGATGCAACCTCCTGAATGGCCTCCCAACTCACTTTGAATTCCCTTGGACATAATAATTTTATTTTATTTAATATTTCCTCCTTAAACAAATTCTTTCTTCAAATGCATCCCTGATTAACACATGTTAATAATCCCTTGGTGCCAGATAGTTCATCCTGGCGGCTCATGTCCCACGTTCAGAGGGAAGGTATAGAGTTTATTTGCAGAGTTTGGCATAGAGAGAGGCCACTTTTGAGTAACTAGAAAGTTTTCAGGGAACAACTCTTAGGTACTAATTATACTTATGCTTAATTTCATTATTACAAGATTAAGTTTCATAAATTCAAGGCTTAAAATCAAGGGCTTAGTTGGCCTGTTTCCTTTTTATTAGGAAAAGCCTATATAATCCAGACCTTTTAGCCATTTTATTTGAGACAAAAGCAGACTCCCCCAGGAGGGAGGTTTAAGATTATGCAAGCTACTGTGGGGGTCTTTAACTACCCAGATCTGGCAGAAATGAAAAATCCAATCATTAATTTTATATGGAAAGGTAGACAAAGCCATCTTGAATAAGAATAATGAAATTGTAAGTCTCACACTTCCTGATCTTAAAAGTATTTACAAAGTTGTACTAATTGTAACAGCATGGTTTTGGCAGAAGGAAAGACATATAGACTAATGGAATCAACTTGAAAGCTCAGAAATCAACACTCAAATTTTGACTTACTGATAGGCTACACAATGTGCTTCTGCCTTTGATTTTATTACACCTCACCTCTTTACATGGTATATAGGAGAAAATTGGGAAGATGGTTCTGTTAGTGAGATGGTAATATTATGGGAATAAATCTGACAGAAAACCATATGCCTAAAGCAAGGGGAAGCCCAGATAAAGGTGACATTGCTCCAGCTGCTGGGAGAAGGTTTGTTCAGCTCATAAGCAAAGAACCCAAGAAGTCCTGCAACTTGTGATCCTGTAAAGTGTTGGTAACATGGTGAGAAATCTGAGTGCCCTAATCAATGGTAACAGCTCTGTGGGCAGACCCAACCAGTAGTCGATCCATGTAAAATGACAGTCTGATGCTCAGGTAGTACTGCAGCGGGATCCTTGTTTTCCGATTCAAGGCATTGGTTACGTGATTCAGGCAAATCAAAGTGATAAATTTGCACATTTTGCTGATTAATTAAGCAAAGTTTCAACTTCATAAGAGGGAGAACGTTCAATCTGTTAATGACAATCAAGAAACAAGAAAGAGATAAGCAGCATGGTATATGAATGAGAATTGGTGAGTGTATTAGTCAGCCAAAGGGGTGCTGATGCAAAATACTAGAAGTTGTTTGGTTTTTATAAAGGGTATTTATTTGGGATAGAAGCTTACAGTTACCAGGTCATAAAGCATAAAATCTATTGCCACATGTTGGAGCAAGATGGCTGCCATATCTACCAGGGCTCAAGCTTCCTAGATTCCTCTCTTCCCGGGGTTCATTTCTCTCTGGGCTCAGCACCTCTGTTTTCTCCACAAGGTCAGCTATAGATGATGAGGTTCTTGCCTGTCTCCACAAGGCCAGTTGTAGACTATCAGGTGACCTGCTCTGCCTCTCTCCCTGGGGCTTCTGCCCTGTCTAAGGAGCCAACTCTATTCCTCTGTGTTCTTCTCCTGTGTTTTCATTTCCTGGACTCCATCTCAAAATACCAGCATCAAAAACTCCAACTTTATCCTTTGTCATGTCTTTTATCTGGGATTCCCCACCCACCAAGGGACAGGGACTCAACACCTTACTGACGTGACCCAATCAAAGCCCTAATCATAATTTAATCACACCCAGGGACAGACCAGTTTGCAAACATAATCTAATATCTACTATTGTAATTCATGAACCATATCAAACTGCTACAGTGAGACAGAAAGTACATGAAATGTAAAAGACCCTCTCAAATTGCACAATCCAAGGCCAGACCTGTAATATATGTTTCACAAAGGTACCCACCTAACAAAATATTTTACTTGGCTCTAAATAACTCTTGGGAATGAAAAAGGTGTTGAAAAATCTTTATCTTTTCATTTTCCAGAGAGACAAGTTTTATAAATATTCTTTCCTAAATGATCAGATTTTAATAATTTTTTTTCTCAAACTTGTCACATGCAATTCTTATAGGATAATAATTAACATGTCTCTGGAGAGAGATGACACTAATGAATGTACCTTGAACTTAATTTGAACAATGTTAATTGTTATCCTTGGGAACTGATATTTTGAGTATTAAACTTCAGAGATGTATATAATGTAAACAACGGCACTGAGGGAATAGCAGTCTTAGAATTATTTTTACTTTTATATTTTATCATTTTTATTTTATCCTGAAATAAATGCTCCTCTAAAGTACATGTAAACATCTGAAAAAGTAGAAATAAGAGAGGGGAATGGACAAAAAAGATATAAAATGTATCATTTCAATTTATTTGTTAAGAAAAAATACATTGTATTCTTATTTTTGGTAAGATATAGTCAGTAGACAGGTGTAAGATAAAGATACAATGAAAACTGAAAGACTGTCAACATAAAACTCATAAAATTGCTTATATGCAGCTACTCCTTAAATTGTTCCATAGTAGAAGACAAAGCAAGCAGAAATTTTGAATTGTTTCATTATGTCTACATGTTCCTATTTGAGGCCTGGTATGTTGTTTTCATCTATTGAACCATTTTATTCTCATTTTTTATTTTGCTTTTACAGTATTTTTTATGGATGCTGAATTATTTTTCTCCTTAGAATTATATATTTTGCATCCTCCTGGGTTTTCCATATCAGGCAATTCTATGGGTGTGGAGAATTCAACAGAATATTATTTGTTGTTTCAAGGAGGGACAGTATTTTTCTCAATGAAGGAGAGCATATTTGCTGACTTTTTCTAGTCACATCTAGCAAAGATGTGATATCACACTCATGGTTACATTACCTCATATAAGACTATTGCTAACAGACTAGCTCCAGAGTCTCTCTTTTTATGTTACTGTCTTTAAAGAAGCTAATTTCTAGGAATTCTGCAGTAAAAAGTAAACTAATTCAGAATAAGTTTAATGAGTAACATCCTGAATAAGCTTGAGCAGACCCATCCCTAGTTGAGCTTTCATTTGAGAATCCAGCCCTTGTAACACCTGGATTGCAGTTTTGCAGAACACCCATGCAAGCTATAGAAACCATGAGATAATAAATGTGAGCTATTTCAAGGTGTTTAATGTGTAGTAACGTATTGTCCACTATATCACACTAATACACAATGTACCTTTTTTTTTTTTTTTTTTTTTTACAGATTTTATTTTTTTATTTATTCATTTATCCCCCCCTTGCTGCTTGTGCTCGCTGGGTCAGCTAACCACGCCGTGCGGGCGGGCTTGCCTTCACCAGGAGGCCCCGGGAACCGAACCCGGGGCCTCCCATATGGTAAATGGGAGCCCTACTGATTGAGCCACAGCCGCTTCCCTCACAATGTACCTTTCTCAACCTCGGAAGTGATGATGTTTTTCAGAAAGCCAGTTCATATATTGTAAATTTTCCAATCTCTTTCTTTGGACTCCCTTGTAATCCATAATCTGATGCACCAAATTCATTATTTTTCCTTTGATGACTTATATTGGGAAATGAATGTTCATTTACGTTATCACTTTTAATTCATTTTTTTTTCCTTGTCATATCTAAGACAATCAGCTTTCCTGCACTCATAAAATTTCTACATTACTCTTTGTTTTGATGTTGTCTTGGAGATGATATCATAATCTAATTATCTGGAGGGTTTATTCTCCCTTTTAATATATTATTTTTGGTGATATGTAGAAAAATTTGAATGTAGGTATTTACAATTTTCCTAAAAGAACATGGAACTTAGAAAAGTGAATTTTTCTGTCCATCTCTTCAAGTAGAAGATGGTAGAAAATAAGTCAATGAGCAAATGCATCATCTGGCACAGACTCTCTGTTTGATGCTCACACTGATAGAAAAACTTCTATACACATGAAGTATGACAATAAACCAATAGAGAAACAACAGGTACTATCTAACACAATGGCACTCTCTCTCAAACAATCAAAAGCAAGTTGTCTCTTCACAAAGGGAAAGCCAAAGTGTAGTCAGTTTTATTCTTGTTTGGGTAATATTCATTACTGTTTTAATTCAGTAAAAATCTCTCTTTAACAACTTGCAAAATGATAATTAAATTATAAAGGTCAGCACCAACACCATTTCTGGTATAAAATGTCTGGGAAAATGTGCAGGGACAATAAAGCAAGGAAAATACATGGATAGTTACTTTGTTACTTTCTGTAGTTTTTCATAGAGCCATTATTTATAAAGTACATTATTCAGAATGGACTATGATGTGCTATTTTATAATACAACATCAAAATTTCTATGACTTGCAACAAATTTCTCACTCCTAATACTTGTTATACACAAATTGACTGAAGACTTACCTCCACATCTTGCTCCTTCTGAGATCTAAAAAGTTATCATTAGAGTTATCTTCAGTAAACTGCAGGAAGAAGATAAGATGAAGAATGTTAGAATGTTTCAACCCAACTTTGAAGGTCACAGGTTTGGGCAGCTGTGTCTAGAACACACTAGACAAATGGTTAGACATGAGCTCTATTGGGATTTACAAACAGGAGACACTTTTCTTCGATGGCAGCCGGTCGAAGAAAGAAGTTAGTGCTCCCCAAAGAGGTGAGAAAAAGAGGGGGGATAAAAGAGATCTCAGAACAAAGACATTCCATAAGGTATGAGAACAGTTTCTGCAAAAGTTACATGGTGTTTGGTGATATTATCATAGGAAGGGAATATACAGCTTTGGTGGAATTAAAGTTTACAGGATGAGTAGTACATTCTTTCCTTAGGTGACCTCTGTTAATTTTTAACTAGTAAGTTTCCAGTTTACACCAGCTGCTTCATACTTCAGGCTGTATTTCATTTAAAGAGTGTGTGAGTGTGGGTGGGGGGTTCCCAGTCTCTGGGCTCCCACAGAGAATAACACAGAGGTTAGTATATACTTCCATTGGTAATTGAAAGAGCATTTCTGCTTATATTTCATGGCCCTAAATAGTCAAAAGACATATTGATAATTGAGAAGGTAAATAATTAACATCATACTAATTGCCAGAAAAGAGAATATATAGCTTGCATATAATCTTTCAGCTCTAAATACACCTTTTATTATCTAACCTTAAAATGTGGGGATCATACTTCACAAAGTGAAAATTAACCAGTCTCCAAGGCCAGCTGGTTTCCTGGCACTAGAGCAGAATTGGAATGTGGGAGAAAAGAAAGGGCATATTTTTTCATTTGTTTTGCCTTGGAATCTGTCTTTATGGCCTTAGCAAGGGCAGTTGACTTCAAAGAGACAATTGACCCCAGCTTTAGCTTATTTTGAGATTCCCAGAAGTAGCCACATCACAACCTTCAGAGGATATGCACACTATGTTTGTGAGGTACCTCTGAGTTCCCAGGAACCAAAAGCAACCATACAGCATCACATCTTCAGAAGTATGATCAGAAACCCCATGCAGCATATACTCTGAGTTCTTGAGCTTTGGAAATCTGCCTTTTCCTCTTAAGCAAGCAAACCAAAATATCAGTGCTGTATGACCTATCTGCAGAAGTCATACATCTGTACTACCTTTTTTTAAACCTCATCACTGAGGCGATAATTATTTTTTCTGAGTTACTTTTGTGTTCCCTTTTTCTCTTTCACTACTGTCAATTTGAAAATGGAGTTCCTTATATGAAATCTCCCCTGAATATATTTTTTTCCTGTCTGGATCCTAATTGATACTAAGAAGAACATAAATATTGGTAAATAGCACAAATGACTACCATATGTGGTATTTATGCATTATCTGTCTAATACTTGTTCTATTTTTCATTTGTCATTAGACCAAACTTGAAATATGTGTGCTTGGTTATTGACTGAAGAGACCCCAAGTGTCATCAATGAGAGCTGTAAACTCAAAATGAGTTTGTCTGTTTTTGATCTTAGTAATCATTAATGAAAAGACTTCTGCGCTTGGTCTTCATTGTTATCACTCCTTTTTTGGGATTTTTAAAGATAATAACAAAACTAAAGAGAAAACTAAAATAATTCCTCCTGATGTAAAAAAAGGAAGACACTTCCCCTGCCCTTTTCTTGGAGTATTTATTGTTGAAACTTTTCATTGTAAATTCTTTCTCTGTCCATTTGAGATATATGTAAATCATTTTAAAAGCTAAATATGACTCCTGCCCTTTTTATAACTGAAGAATGTTTTTCTTAAGGACTTAGGAGCCATCTCCTAAAAATGTAATCATCAAAGAAGATAAAGCCTCTAGTCCCTGGTTCTTGTGGGAGAGCAGAAGACCATATTCTGCAGGCACCTGGCTCAAAGTTGCATTTACCTGTCGTTAAGATATGAGAAGTTTATTTTCCTCAGATTAAAGGGAGTGGCAAACACAGAGAGCAACTCCAATTATCAGCTGAATGTAGGATGAATTAGGTGTGACAAATGATGCTGTCAAGTCCTCTGGTTATTGTTTATGTATATGTATATATATGTAATAGATGTTTCTCGCTGGCTATATAAAAGGGTAAATTTTATTTTCTTTTTACAATGTCTTTAGAAAATTGATGTAATGTATGTGCATTATGATTCAATACTTATTCATTAATCAACCTGTTTTCCCTCTCTTCTATTTTTGGGGGGAATTTTTCTGATTTGGCAGGTTTTCTCTTTAATTCTATTTCCCTAGCAGATTCTCTAAACTCCTTGAGTCTGTGGATTGATGTATTATACATTGGAAAAGTTGAAGCTATTGATTTGAATATTGCTGATGCCTAAAATTCTCTCTCCTCTCCTTCTAGGATATCAATTAACATGTATTTTAGAATTTTTGACTATGCCACACATCTCTTAAACTTGTCTTCTTTTCCCCAAATTTTGCCAATTTTCTTTTTTTCCCCCTTGGCCTTATATTGGATGTTTATTATGTGCCTATTTTCAATTTTACAAGCCTGGTAGTCTTAAATTTAGGTTGTATATTGAGTAATTCTCTTATGTAGGTTTGATTTCTTTATATAGATTCTAAAAATCTACTACAATCTTCATATTTTAATTTATTTTTGCATTTTTTCTCTTTTATTTAACATATCAGTAAAATGTATTTACGATCATTGTCTGCTAATTCTAGTGTCTGGATTACCTGTTATTTTACTTCTATTGCATTTTATTGGTCTTTTTTCCTGTATCTTTGCATGCTTATATATATATATATATATATATATATATATATTTTATTATGGGTAAAAATCAAAATTCTCACAATACATACAAACATTTGCAAAATGATATATAAATATATATGCATATATGTGTATTTGCTTAAAAAAATGTTATTTATATATATATATATATATATATATATATACATATATTTTAAGAGGTGCTTAGATTACCCAAAACATGCTTATATTTTATGTGTTTTGAATGCCAGGCATTATTTTAAAATTAGAAAGTTTAAGTTTAGAGAAAAAATATGCAGAAAATACAGAATTCCAAATTTCCACACCCATTATTAACATTTTTCATTAGTGTGGTACCATTGTTAAAATTGATGAGATAGTATTGTTATAATTGTAATGTTAACTATATTCTATAGTTCACATTTGGGTTTTGTGTTGTACAGACCTATAGTTTTTTTTGTTTTGTTTTGTTTTGTTTTGTTTTGCTTTGCTTTTTAATTTTTATTTTCTTAACATGTATACCAACAAAATTTTGTTGTTTTTATACAAAGTAATTAAAATGGAATCCTTGCTATCCTCAATGTGTGATAATAACATTAAGACAGTTAAATTCAGAATTAGAAACTGTGGGGACATCGAATGCCTGCTTGCCTCTCCCATTAGTTATTTGTATATATTGTTGGAAATGATGGGTTTGAACTAGTGAGCAACCCAGCCCTCTTGGGTGGAATGACTATAAGACAGGCGGCAAGATGTCTAACCTGCATTGAGCATATAGGCTATAGTCAAGTTTATTATTAACCGTACCTGTTCTCATTTTACCCATTACCTAGCCTGGAGAGCTCTGCCACAATCTCCAAGGGAGCAGCAATAGTCCTCTGAGTGTAGGGACAGTGCCTGTCAAAATAGGATGACCCACTGATGTTTTTTATTTTATTTTATTTTATTTTTATTTTTTTATTGATGACTACCCTTGTGAGTCTTTGCTCTTGTAAATGAGACTTAGCCTGCAGTTGTGGGGTGCCTAAGGGTTGCCACCTGAGAGCCTCCTTGTTGCTCAAATGTGGCCTCTCTCTAAGCCAAACTCAGCATATGATTGCATTACCTTCCCCCCAACGTGGGACATGACTCCCGGGGATGAGCCTCCCTGGCAACGAGGGATTAATACCAAGTGCCAACTGGCAGCTTTGCGCAGTGGCAGTATCGTAGCCAATGAGGTTTATCCGAGGCACGATTATTGCTAATTGAAAACTTTTCCCAAGTGCCAACTGGCAACACAACTGGAAAAAGACCTTGAATAAAAGGGGGAAATGGGAAAGACAAATGAGTTCAAGTGGCTAAGAGACTTCAAAGAGAGTCGGGAGGTCATCCCAGAGGTAACTCTTACGCACACCTCAGTAGGAGCTCATAGAACATCTAAGTGCCTATCACCCCACTCAGTGGGGTTCCTGAGAGCTCTCGATACACCCTGGTCCTATATAAGGGGGGATAGCCCCAGAGACTGATGCCTTATCAGTGGGTTCTATTTTGGAATCTGTGCTCCTGAGAGTGACAGAATTAGACTCAAATAAGTCCTCCCTGCACATGGTTCACCAGTCCCTTCTATTCAAACCTACATGTGATGCTGGAGTTTCTTAGGTATACTTCCAGAGACTGGAGCCTCCCATCTACCTATGTGCCAGGTGTGCATGAAATCTAGGTGGAACTGCAACTCCTACCCTACAGCTCAATGGACTCATCCAAGTCACCTGGTGAGGAGACAACGATGGGTAATGGCCATCCCAGCGAATGGAGAGGGCCTGCATCTGCAGGCAGGATCATCCCACCCACCATATCCATGGGATATAAGCCCTCTCTCACTTGGAGTTGGAGTGGACATCACCATCCCAGTCGCCTCTGGATTGGGGGAAGAACTATGGACTAGAGTGGACTTGATGGTATTCTCTTGCTCACATATGGTGATTCTTGCAATGCAAGAAATTATAACAATGAGGTGGAGCCAGTGGCCACTTGACAGTTTTTGGGTAGGGAGGGGATGAGCAGTTGAAATACAGGGGCTTCTTTGGGAGTTGGAGGTTGTCCTGAGTACTGTTGTGGCAATGGATGTAGGCCATTTTAAATCAGCACACACCACTCAGAACTGAGTGGGAGAGAGTGTGGTCTACAGTGTGAACTGTGGTCTATGGTTGGTGGCAAGGCTCCAGGATGTGTAAGTTCATTGAGGTTGGTGGGCCACTCTTGTGGGAGATGTTTGTGTGGGATGTGGTGGGAGGTGTGGGAGGTGGGCAACATGGGAATCCCAGTGGGTTCCGTGTAATATTTTAGGTAATCTAAGCACCTCTTAAAATATATGTATATATATATATATAAATAACATTTTTGTAAGCAAATACACATATATGCACATATATTTATATATCATTATGCAAAAAAAAAAAAAAGAAAAAAAAAGAAAAAAAAACTTTAAGATGATTAAAATTTTAAGTTTTTCTCTAATAAATTTGTTACAAATTTCTTTTTAAAAAAATTGTTTTTGCCTAAATTGAAATGAATAGTTTTTGTTTTTTTTTTTCTTCACAAGACAGAATGAGGAATATAAGACTTTAATGGATATAGAAAGAAGTAAAAGGTTTGTGAAAGCAAATTCATAGTCAATACTGACCAAAATTTGTAAGTTTGTTCAGGGAAATGTGTTTTGTCTTAAGATAAGATGCCTGATTTTCATAAAATCAGGGTGGAACTATGTAGAACAAGACTTGAATGCACATGGCAAGGTGTACAAAAGTTAGTGGAAGAGAATTTTGCTTATTTCTGACTATAATTCAATAAGATTATTTAAATTTATCTTGAGATGAAGTAACCAGTCTATGTGGTTATGGATGGTTATGGGGAGTTTGTAAAAGCATTTTCCAAACTGAAAAACTGCAATGTAAATGACTGATTCTGGGAAATCATTATTAAGTAGAAATATAGGAGTTGATGTTAATAAGAAATAGTAAGTTTATAGCAAAAAAACTATTTTCAATCTCTTTATAAACTTTGCTAATTACAATTTGTTTACAAAATGGTGTTCTGCTGCAAAACAAAAACTGACTTTCTCTCCGTTAAAGTAACACAATTTTCTTAAAGGTAATATTTTCTTAAGGTTGGGATATCAATGTTTTGACTAACGTGTAATATATTAAGGTGGTAGCACTAAGATAATCTTGATTCCTGGGAACCTTAGATCTTCATCAAATAATGTAGAAAGTAGTTTTCCCTGTACTGCTAAAATAAAATGCCTGTTCATTAATGTAAAGTTGTGAAAGTGAAAAGTAAAGTAATAAAATAGTTAAGTTCATTTGATGTTATAAGTTGAATGATGTATTTAAAAACTGTTATAAAATTAAAAGAAATTTACTAACCCTCTGTTAATTTTTTTTTCCTGGGGGGAAAAAAAAATTTTTTTTATAGCCATCCCCATCCTTCATCATGCTGCCAGGTTGTGGCTATGGCTACAAATAAAGTTTTTTTTTTTTTTTTCCCCCAGGAAAAAAAAATCAAAGTTGTATGGTTAAAATGTTCATCTAAATACTTAAAGGTAGTATAAAATTCCTAGAAATTTAACAATGTTTTCTGCATAATATTAGATTAAAGTATAATGTTGTTATTTATCATTTTAATTATTTTAAATATCATATACGTCACAGAAACAACCTCTTTCCCTGGAATCAAGAGGTGCATGCTTTAGCTCACATTCATCTAATTTGCCTCATCTCTGCTGATAAAGCAGCCCTATGGATACATAAAGAAAATGGCCAATAGGGCCTGCTGTAGAGTGGTAGATAACAGTAGATGTCACTATCACTTTGTTTTAAATCTTACCGATGCTTTCTTTAGTATCTCTTTAGACCAATCGAGCCAGCCTGCACTCACCTTCCTGTGAGAGGGCCAACAATGAACTTTTACAGTGCTTTCCCAAGGTTATATGCATAGCACAACCATCTGTCCTGGCCTGGTGGCAAAGAATATGGCTGTGTGGAAGAAACCTGTCATTGTAACTTTATTTCATTATATTGATGCTTATCTTAAGAGTCTATGATGGGCAAACAATTGGGACAAGCTACAAGTTCCCTGCTGCTCTGTCAAATTCTTAAGTGTTGTTAAAGTACAATGTTTTCCCACACCACAAACTCCAAAACAATGAATGGCCTTTCTGGGGTTGTTGGGGGTACAGAAAACCCTTCATCCCTCATTTAGCTCAGATATTAAAACCATTGTATGTGTTAATCAAGAAAGGTAGTGCATGGGAATGGGAGTACTCCCATCAGGCTGCTTTTAAGAAGTAAAAAGGGCAATAACACAGGCTCAAGCAGTAAGGGGGATGGACCCTGACTTACCCTGTGACTTGGATGTGGTCAGTACCAATATTAGCTTTGTGTAGGGTTTGTGACAAAGGAAACATTCTAAACAAGTACCCCTTGGGTTTTAGTCCCAATTGTAGAAAGGGACCAAAGTACAATACAGCCCCTTAGAAAAGCAGTAATGTGCAGCATACCACACCCTGTTGCAGGTGCAGGGTTTAACCTAATAACGTCCAGTCACTCTGAAGACTGCCATCCCTATTCAGGGATGGATTACAGATACTAGAAACAAAACTGAAACAATGGATTGTTTTGTGTTACCCTCTGTGGGGGAGAGATCTGTGGAAAGACATCTGGAACAACTGCAAGCAGTGAAACATAACTATTTCATCCCTGCCCACTCCTCTACCACTCCTTTCTGGAATGATGAGGCAGATGCCCTTACGAAGATCCAGAGCCATACCATTGAGACCCAAGAAGAAGCAGAGTGGCTCCAAAGGAAAAGTGGACATCATGGCTACCAAACCCTGTGGCAGCATTTCCAGCCGCCTGTTACTCGCCAGCAGCTCATGGACATCACCCATGAGTGTCCATCATGCTCACTCCAATGGCTATGAAAATTACCTCACCAGATGAGACATATTGGCCAAGCACAGACTCCAGGAGCATGATAGCAAGTGAATTACATTGGTCCCCTCCTGCTCTTGGAAGGGGCAAGGTATGCTTTCACTGCCACAGACACTGCCACAGGACACTTGTAACCAGCCAGCTGCTATTCGCTGCCTAGAAAATGTAAGTTCCATGTATGAGGTGCCCGCTCAAATTGACAGTGTCCAAAGAACTTCAATTACCAGTCACCACACGCAGTCTTAGACTATGAACCAGGATATTATTTGGACTTTTTATGGAAAAGGTGAATAGCCTTTTAAAGGAACAAATAAAAGGCATAAGGGATCTTTATGACAATGGACTCAAAGGCAATATTCAGCCTTAACCTTTTTAAATTTAGCACCATCAACTGTGGCCCCTGCTCCAGTTAAAATGCTAATAGCAGGGCTGATGCAGGCATTAAGATTACAAGTGAAAGGGGCTGCTGCCCTATAGCTCAAGAGGGGAAGTAATAATTTGTTGTTGTCTATGCCTCAAACTACACAAACTGGGAAAAATGAGATCATTTGGCCATGGTACTGGCCTATGCAGCCTCGCTGGTTGGGAATCTTAAGTTCATGGGAAATAGGAGTAACCCAAAACATTGTTATAAGACCACAATTCATACAAAAAAAGCCAGTGAACTATGTGGACTTTTCTTATGCCTAAATTAGTTTTTAATGTCACTAAAGAAAACTCAGAGAATTTAGAAAGGAAAAATGTATAGTATTAGAAACCTCCTCATATAAACTCCCTATCTAGTACTTTGTTATCGACTAATGGAAGTGTTGCTTATATACTGTTAAACCAGCATAATCTGCCCCTGTTTGTATGAAATGACAAAATAAAATCTGTAGTATGAGATGGTTACCTGCCGAATTGTGTAATTTCACTGTCAAGTATTAATGGTCAATTTTATGTATATGTTACTACTATTATTCTATTGTCTTTTATATTGATGTTGTAGAATCTGGATGCAATGTTCCAATGCCCTGACCACTCAGGTGATGTTGTGGAAGATTAACATATAGAATGGAAGGTAGAAGGGCATTGGGATGGAGTGTGGGGGCACAGAATGCTTGTTTCCCACTCCCAATAGTTATTTGTGTAGATTGCCAGAAAGGTTGGTGTTGAACTAGCCAGCAACCCAACCTTCTAAGGTGGAACAACTGTAAGAGAGGTGACAAGATGTCTAACATGTATTTGTGCACATAAGCTAGAGTCAAGTTTATTATTAACTGTACCTGTTCTCATTGTACCCATTACTTATGCCACAAAAATGTTTTATTCCCTGCTTGTGCACACACACCCCTCTTCTATGTTCTCTCTATAAACCTGTAACCCCTGAGGGGCTGTATGATTCTTCTCCCAGCCAGCCATCACTGGGTTACATAAGTAATCATGAGCAATAAAGGCATGACTGATGCTATGCTCCCATGTGGTTTCTCTGGGATATCTAATTATTTGGGCAGCTTTCCTGGGCTTGACCTCCTGTGTTACAGAAACAATGAAATTATTTTCATTTTTCATGATTAACATTTAATATTCATATTTTTAAAAGATGTCTGAATTTCTCTCAGAATACCACCGTGAACAATAACTCTCAATAGTGCTTATTTAAAAAACTGATTGATACATATACCTTTATATTTGGGAAAGGATTTGGGTACTTAAATATTGCTGGGTATAAAAGTATTTCTTAAATTGATAAAATTAAGTTGAAACTGATTGAACTTTTGAGTAACATCATTCCAAGTTTCAGGCAAAATTTCTGCTTTACTTATATATTGTCTGTGTCACATTGTGCTAAAAATCACAAAAGCTTTTTCCATTGAAAAAAATTACTATTGACATAGAACACAAAGACCAATCAGTAATAGTGTCCTCAGAATTAAACAACATTTTAAAAATGAAATTCAAAAAAATTTAAATCTGATTAGCTGCTTTAAGTGTGCAAATACACAGGAAAGGTGTACTTAGGTGAAAGAGACTGAGTAGGAAATTATTTTAACCATAGAGGGATAAACCAAGCAAACCTAAAAATATGTTTTCTTCTGGATTAAGATTTCAGGAGTTACTTCTTGGTATATTAGACAAAACTTTAAATCAGAGAAACTTATGGATACATATAGATGGATTTATTAAAGTCATCCTGTTGCAAAACAAGGATGATCTGAAAAGAGAATTTCACAAATGAATAGCCAGAGAAGGAAATGAAATAATCAGGATTAAGGCTGAGCTTCTGACTGCTGTATGAAATTCTTAAAAGCAGGAGAAGAAAAAAATCTGAAATGGATGATGAAATGGGTACAACTGATGGTTGAAGGAAGCACTTGATCCCCAAATATTTCTTGCACATTCCCACTTCTTAGAGATGGAGGATATAACACCATAGAGAACCAAATAATGTTAGAAAAAAGGTAAATATTTCAATTAAGTAACTTTGTTCTTTCATATCACTTTCGAATATATAATCAGTGAAGCCTTTTAAACTTACAAATAATTATCTCTTTTTCCCAGATCTGATGTAATTCAAAAGATACTTAACCAGGAGGAACCATACAATGGTGACAATATTCATTCTTTTAGGACTGGCAGATGACCCCAAATAGCAAATTGCAATTTTCCTTTTTCTACTTCTAAAATATTTATTTAACATCACTGGAAATCTGACTATCATTTTGCTCACCCTTGTGAATTCCCACCTGGAAACATCCATGTATTTGTTCCTTCAGAATTTCTTCTTCTTAGAAATTTCATTGATGTTTTCCTGTATCCGTAGATTCCTAGTCAGCACTGTGACTATGGTTAAAACAATTTCTTATGATGCTTGTTTAACCCAATTATTTTTTCTCATCTTTTTGGGTGCATCAGAGTTTTTCTGTCAGCTGCCATGTCCTATGACTACTATGTGGCCATCTGCAAACTCCTTCATTATGCAACCATTATGAGCAGTAAAGTGTGCATGCCTTCCTTAGCTCTTGGTTGAGGGCATTGGTAACAATCACTCCTGGACCTACCATGAGCCTGGGGTTGGAATTCTGCAATTCCAATATTATTGACCACTTTTTTGCCTATGACTATTCTCCTGTCTTGAAACTCTCCTGCACAGACAAACAAGTCAAAGAATTGTTAAGTTTTATCTTAGCCATTGTCATACTCCTGTTTACATTGGCCTTGATGATATCCTCCTATGTAAATTTCATAAGAACAATTCTGAAGATCCCAACTTCCCAGGAGAGAAAAAAAGGCTTTTTCTATATCTTCCTCCCACATCATTTTGTGTCTATCTCTTATGACAGCTGCATTTTTATGTATATTAAACCTTCTGCAGAGGAAAGGGTATCTTTAAACAAGGGAGTGGCATTACTCAACATTTCAATTGCACCAGCCTTAAACCCTTTTATAAGTACTCTAAGAAATAAACAAGTGAAACAAACCCTGAAGGCTATATTTTTAAAAAGGTCTTTATTACCTAAAATAACTTTGCCTTTTATAAAAGCATACCACTAAAACATATTGAAAATTGCAATGCATAGCAATGCTTTTTATAAGTGCATGTTTTACTTTTACTCAGTGATAGTGACTGGAGCACACTGAAGCAGCCACTTAGTGAATAGTGTCTGTATGGGTGACATTTCCTTACTTAATGCAGTACCATTTAATTTTTTCAACTTAATTCTCTGATTTTACTCAACCTCAATATATTCCACCATGAATTTGTTTCAGAAAACCAATGTCTCTATGTTTTTCTAGCATACATGTGCCCATAATATAGACCACTTTTGATTTCACGATTCATAATCTGAAAATTAAATTAAATGCTACATGTAACACGATATTAGTATTTTTATGTCTCCATTCACTTCTACATCCAACTTCATTTCCCTTCAGATTTTGTTCTCCATTTATTCATTTGTGACCTCCCTTGGTTCACTACTAATTTTCATTTACATGTCCTGAAATTTGTTCGAGCATGGCTGTTTTGAATTCACGTGGATATAACTGGCATTTAACCAGGCTGCAAGAATTTATTCATAAACAATCATTGATGAGATCTCCATCCAGACACCAATCAGAACGTAAATAGAAGTTGTCATAAAGCAATCCTGAAAAATTATTTAGCTAAATTCATATACCAAGACTACTGAAATCACCTCTTCTGTAGAGTGAATGATGATACTCCTAGGATATTTCTAACTCTTCTTTGAGCTCTTTTAGTTTTTGCTTTATGAACAAGGACACTATGTTATTTGGTGCATAGGCATTATGTCTTCATTGTGAATGCCACCATTTAATATTATAAATAATTTGTTTAGTGCTTTTTTGACCCAAATTCTAAACTTACTTTATGTATGATTGTGATTTTTCTCTCATGCCTCCATTCCCTCAGTAGGAAACATCTCTAATGAATTAAACTGATGGCTGCTTTTTAGCCCATTGTTCACATTTATTTTGATGCCAAGCCTGGAACTCATCTGAAATGCTTTTGAAAAGAATCTATTCTGCTTTTGACATGCTGAAAACTAATTTCCTCTCTTGATTTTTCTGGATTTTCAAACCCATAGGCTTTCCATATTTCTGATAGTTCTCCAATAATTGGAGTATTGATGATAACCTAAATTGTATAAAAAGTATACCATCAGTATACTTTTTCTTAATATTCATTAAAATTCTTAGTGTTGGTAGTCATCTCCCTCTATTAAAAACTAAATGAAAATTAACAAATTCTATTGTAATTATAAATTTCTAAAATATCTTTAAAATATTTGCTTCTTCATGTCTCAGTAAAAAGATTTACTACTTCTATTTTTGAAAGAGTTGGATTATATTTGCTAATGATTTCAGTTAATTTTTAAGAGTACACTGGACTTTCTTATTTGGCTTCATAGATCTGAATTTTCCAGCTATTTCAGGAATTTTTGTTGTTGGACTTATAGCTTCCAAAACCATAAATTTATTTTTTCCATTGTCTTTATTCCAAGACAATAAATTCCTATTGCTTAAGTCAACACTTTGTGTCTTTTTCATAGCAGCCAGGTAAACTAAGACAAGTTCCAATCACCATAACAACCCCAAGGAATTCTCATTTTGTGGTAAGGAACAATTTGATGCCACTTTGTTGTCAGTCTTGATATATGAACTAAATTTTTTCAGGCAGCCATCCATTCTGATTCTTTGTGATGTCTACAACAATTATCATTGTAATCATTGTAATCAAGGTCCTATAGAGGATGAAATTTCCATCCTTTTCTTCCTTTGCTTTTGCTTGTTGATTGGCTCTCTTCTGTATTGGGGAGCAGGTGCTTTGATCTGTGCTGTTCTGTGCTGCATTTGCTGACATCTATAAAGCCTGAGTTACAGATTTAACTAACCTGAGTCAGAAACTTGGATAATTGCCTTATAGAGACAGACATATGAGATTAGGGTCCTCCTTAAAATGGGTCTCATTCATGCTTCTCATCCCAGATATATCTGTGTGTCTTGGAATGAACAATGTCTATTCCAGCAGAGCTGTGACAAATGCATAGCTGAGGGAAGTGTCATCTTCTGATTATTGATTGCATGTCTCAACCAGTTGTGGCCCTCATTCTTTATAGTGCTTAGGAAAAGACTTTTAGCTTGTGTGAGACATTGGCCCATTGAGTGGTTTTTCATGAAAGTATAGTCATTAGGTGATGAAAATGTAATCATTAAAGAGAAACAAAAGTCTTATGTGGTATGGTGAGATTGGCTCTTCTAAGATCAGATGACTAACTAAGACCCTATAAATGCCTTTCTACTGCTGGATGCTATGGAACAAAGGGCTTATTCTTCAGAGTTTTAGGAAAAAAATATCTGTAGCATCACTGGGTTACTACCATGTGGTTAACTAAACCATTATCATGGAGAGATGCCCCTAAATCTGATAATACTGGTTTGAGGGCCTCTGGAAGAAGAAATTTAGAATTATGAGCAAGGCAGAGAGATTCCCTCCCTGAAAATATATCCAGTCAAAAAGAAAGAAAGTAAGAACATGAGGGAAGGAGGGAGTGAGGAAGGGAGAGAGGAAGCATGGGAAGGAGGAAGGAAGAAAGGAAGGAAGGAAGGAAGGAAGTAAGTAAGGAAGGAAGGAAGGAAGGAAGTAAGGAAGGAAGGGAGGGAGGGAGGGAGGGAAGGAGGAAGGGAGAAAGGAAACTGGGTAAAGGGTGAAACAAAAGTGAAACAGAGGTTCATAATTTTATCCAGTGGAAATCCAAAATTTATTGAAACACAATTTATACAATGCAAAGATATAACGATGCAGATTGACTATTAGGCTTCAACAACACATGTTCTGAATTAACTTTAATATATGATGAAATATACCAAATGGTCTTAATGAATGTTACCTTTTAAATTATATATATATCTTCAGATCTCCCTAAATTTAAAAAAGGTATTCCTCATAATATTAGGAAAGTTTGTGAACATTAAATAGAAGAAAAGAGGTATACTTTTTGTTAACATAAGAACTATAAATTTCACTAAATTCTCCAAGACTGTATTAAATCTCTGGCACTTAAACTGGACTAATTTGTATGCACCATCCCAATGTTAACATCATCATTATAGCCCAAAGGAAGTGAAAACAGGTTATTCAAGTATTGAAACCCATTAAACAAAACCTATTTAGGCAAGGAGTGGTTACTTCCACTTTCTTCATTTAAGAGTAAAATATGGACTGTTCTTAAATGTGGAAAGAATGGATGCTGCTCATGGTGGGATACTGACACCTCAATGCTGTAGTCCTACCCTGAAGCCCTGTGGTAGTTTGATATTATTTATGAATTTCAAAAGGAGGCATTGATTATGTTTGTAAACTGATCATTTCCTCTAGATGTGATACCATTTGATTGTATTAAATTCAAAGGTTACATTTACTTGATTAAACTAAGATAAAAAACTTTGATTCTGCCACATCAATAGAGCATTGAATCCCTGCCCCCTTGGTGGGTGGACACTCACACAGAAAAATACATGACAGAGGAAGAAAGACAACTTGATAGATGCAGCAGAGGCCCTGGGAAGAAAGATGAGATTGATAGTCTACAGATGACATTTTGGAGAGAACAGAGCAGCTTAGCCTGGGAAGAAATGAATCCTGGAGAGAGAGACAAGTCTTATGCCAGCATACAGCTGAGATCAGAAGAAGCTGGGACCATGGAGCCTTAGAAAGAAGGAAGGCTGAACCCTCACAAACATCACCTGCCATCTTGCATCAACACCAGGCAACAGACTTTGGGTGAGAAATTACCTCTTATGGAACCTTGAGTTGGACTCTTTAAGGCCTTGTGACTGAAAGCTTATACCCCAAATAAAAATCCTTTATAAAGCCAGCAGATATCTGGTACTTTGCATCAGCACCCCTTTGGCTGACTAATATAGGCCTCCATAAGTATTATTATTGAAAATACTGTATTCATCCAATAATTAACTTGCAATTATGCCACTATTATATATTTGGCTAATATGTTCTGTTCAGTGTCTTTTTCAATTTCATCTTAGCCTCACTTTGCTTTCACCTCTGCAGGGGCACACCTTAACTGGTGTGGTACATTGATTTATGTACTGCCAAAAAAGGCAAGTTATTAATCTTGATCTGTTTTCTTGTGAGTGTGTACATAGGAAATTTTGAAAATTTATTTATTTAAGGTGTGACCCAACTGAATCATGACTTTAACCTATATTATTGGAGACCTCTGTAAGCAGAATTTGAATACAATGAGTTAGAGAAGGCTTCACAAGTAGAAGTTGGAAATTAGTGGAAATCAGAAGAGTAGATACAATCAGGGATAGATTGCCATGGAACACAAGGCAGAAATACAAGGCAATGTAGCCCAAGGATTGTGGCAAGCCAACACCAGAACACTACATATTTGGGGAGAGAGAATGGTATTGTTGATGTCTTGATTTTGTATACCATAAGCCAATAAATTCTTCTTGTTTAAGCCAAACTTCTGTGTGATATTCATTATAACAGCCTGACAATCTAAGACTTCTGAGTACACATTTAGTATTTCAACAGCCTTGCCATTACACTCAATCTTTAAGTCAAAATCTTAACTGTATCTAACTTTCTAGAGCAGAGCAGCTATGACATTACATTGACAATATTCTCCTTCCAGGGCATTCATTTGACACCCTCATTGAAGACATACTAATACTTAGAAAGGATCTAAAAAAAAAAAAGAATGGGCCATTGACACATACATAGTGCAAGATCTCACTACCTCAGTTAAATTCCTTGTAATTATCTGCTACATCACTGTATTCTTCATCCTTGACATTAAGAAATAGACATTGGTTATCTGAGCACCGACAATTAAAAAATATATTTCCGTTATTTTGGGGTTCTGGATGCAACATTTTCCTCATTTACAAATTTTAGATACTCCCTGTTACTTACCACCCCTTAAATGGGGACCTAGAATCTAAAATCTGTCCAAATTGATAAAAGCGATGCCCATTAATGCCTTCAAAGACTACTTCACCATGAAAGCTTTATCTAGCTCTCCTTTTATATCCTGGAGTATCAGAAAAATAGCCAAATTGATAAGCTCAACTGAGTTTTGACAAGGTGCAAGGACAATTTAACTGAGACAGGAGGGTCTTTTTCACAAGTGGTGCTAGAACAATTTGATATCCACATCCAAAAAAAGGGAAAAAGAAAAGAACATCAACTTATATCTAAGAATTCATATCAAGTAGCAAAAGAAATTTTATATGAAAAACATTTTTAAATGAAAGGCAAATATTAGCAATTAAAAAATGAAACATAGGAGAAAATCTGTTAGGTTCATTTTAGTAAATGATTTTAGATGACATCAAAAGCATTACTCATAAAGGAAAATATCAATAACTAGATTTTATCTTAATTAAAAACGTTTGGCCTGTGAGAGACACTTTTAAGAAAATAAAGCATAAAATGGCAAGTCACAGAATAGAAGAAAGCATTTTCAAATGATGTGTCTAATGCATGTATCCAGAAAATATAAAATACTCTCATTACCCAAAAGCAAGAAATTTTAAAATGAACAAATATCTGAGCAGAAACTTTACCAAAGATGAGATACAAATGTCAAATAAACATAGCACAAGATGCTCAGTATTATTGCTAATTAGGACAATTTAAAGCACAATGGGTTATATATATCTGTTAGAAAAATGAAAATCTTGAAACCTGACAATGTTAAATGCCAAGAAAATATGGACCAACAGAAACTTTCTCACATATTTTCAGTGGGATGCAAAATAGCCACTTTGTAAAACAGTTTCTTACAATGTTAAATATACACTATTTATGCAAACCAGCAATTTTATTCCTAAGTCTTCTAATCAACTGAATTGAATATTCATGTTCAAGAAAACATATCTATGCTATTGCATGTTGTACCTTTATTCATATTCTCCAAACTGGAGATAATTCATTCATTATTTAATAACTAAATGCGTAAACAAACTGTAATGCATCCATATAGTGGTATACTACTCAAAAATAAAAAGGTACAAATTATTGGTTCACAAATCAACATGAGTGAAACATAAGTGTGTTTTACTACTGAAAGACAGACCCAAAGTCTGTGTATTTTTAAATTCTATTTGTATGACCTTGCGGATTGCCAAAGGACTAGGAATAGAACACAGAGAAACTGTAGCCAGCATTGGGAGACCAATGCTGAATGGAGTGTGTGAGAGTGTGTGAGAAAGCTCACACCTGAGTGATTTTGGAAAACTGCTGGATACTCTGAGTCTAAAGGAAAAAAGAACTCAAACACTGTATTTTGGATAATAAATTTATTTCTTGTTTGTATATACATTACCAGTTCTGAAATTTCACCATCTTTATGCATATGTGTACTGAGGTTTACTAAGTTTAAAAAATTAAGTGAATATATTTTGATAATGAGGACCAGGTTACTCCCAATCATGGAATGAAATTAAAAATAAAAAAAGAAGAATGCTAAAACAAACTACAGCTTTAAGATTGTAGACTCTCATATCATTAACAATGTAGGTCTTATAAATATGTATTCAACTATATTGATAAAGAAATTAACATGGATATGCGTATTCACAGTTTTCATTTACATACATAGATATCCTATCTCCACCCACTGGCAGGCTTTAGGAAGACATAGAAAGAAGAAGTAAAAGAAAAAAGATGGGGATCATGTTTAAAGGACTCTGAAACCAAAAAGAAATAGCTCCCAATAGCCAAGGTTTGAAAATTTTAAGAGAACAATAAATAAAGCAGTATTGGATTATCCACACAAAAAAAATTAATATTAATAAAAGTAATATTAATTAGTGCATTCAGTAGCAAATAAATAATTGAATAAATAAATAAAATGTGGAAAATGGAAATCTATCACATAAGAATGAGAGTAAATAAAGGTAGAACAAATGAGGGAAATAGAAAATAACCATGAGAATATATCATTGTTGCAGGAAGGATCCACTGAAGAATGCTAAAATTAGTGGGTGAGTGTTTAAGAAAGAGGAAATTTTCATAGTATTAAAGTAATAATCCCAAAATATTTAATAATTTCAAATGAAAAATATTACAAGAGAAATCTTCCAGACACACAGAACCAAGCTATCAAAGTTATTATTACCAGGTATAACATATATAAACATCATATACTCCTTTAACTATATATAATGCACTGAAAAGCACATATCACTCCCTTAGAATTCTTCCTCAAAGTGCAAAACCTCGATCTAATCATGAGAAAACATTAGGCAAACAAAATTGTTCAGCAGTCTATAAAACTCCTAACCAATATTCTTCAATACATCAAGGTCATGAAAGACAAGGAAAGACAGTGTGAGGACCACTTATAAGACCTATCTCCAACCAACTTTTATCTTCCTTTGTTGGACCCTGTTAAACTGAGCTCTCCAGTTTGTAGTGCAGACTTAGTAGGGTAGTAGAATGAACTTAGCAGAATTTTAGCTCATTATAAGAGTAAACTCTCCACCTTGGTGGGATTTAGATGACACCATATTCTGTATATGCAATGTATGACTAACCATGTCAAAGCATATAGTGCTATAGAGCATGCACAAGATGCAACCCTTCCACACCTGTCAATCTTGTAACCCAACCCCTTGAACTCCTCCCCAACACAAGCCAATATAATGTTACAATTTCTACTGTTTAAGGAGGCAGATTTGAGTTTTGTCTATCTCCAGCTTAATAAACTCATTCCTTTGTGTGGCCAAACCTTAATGTGTCTTCCAATTCTCTGGGCTGGGCTAAAAAGGACCCAGGGAACTGGTGAGCGTCCACTACAACAGGTCCTGTCACAGATTGGGGAAATTGAAGGAAAACAACGTCTAAATTCAATGTGGGCTTCTGGATTTCATTCTGAAAAAAAAAAAAAAAGAACATTAATAGCAAATTCATTCTTTAGATAAAGTATTTGTATTTTGTTAATTCACTTTGTTAATTTCTTAATTTTGATCATTCTACTATAACTTTATAGGAGTTTGCATTTAGGGAAGCTGAGTGAAAGCTACTCAGTCATTCCATGTAACATTTTTGTAACTCATCTAAAATTATTTCAAACTAAAGGTAGAAAAAACTCACACTTAAATCCATCTTCCAAAAGGCAAGAAACCATCCTAGTTACCATGAGTAGCCTCATAATGTGGCACATTCTAAGGCTATTTCTGATTCAAAGATGTGTCCATTAACAATTTTATTTATGAGAGATGATTTAATTTACATGGATGTCATACTTGGTTTCTGACAGGCTTCCAAACTTTAAAACAATTATTATTTTCAATAATTCTCTATCCTACATAAATTAAGAATGATTTCATCAAGTGGGGCCCTGAAGAATACTTCCATTTTAGAGCAAACATTAAGCACATCTTATGAACATACTATTCAGAATCCATTTTAGAAGCCTAGGAGAGCCAGGATTCCAAATAGTATTCTTTAGCCATTAAACTATTCTGCCTTCCTTGTGTATGTTTATTTTTCCACATGTAACACCATAGAGAAGTCAAATCATAGAAGAAGTCTTTAAATTCTCAGTAACTTACATTCTTTTTTTAATTTTTACATGTCTTAGTTTCCCGGCTGCTAAAACAAATACCATGCAATCAATTAGCTTAAACCATGGGAATTTTATTGGCTCACAGTTTTGAGGGTAGGAGGAGTGCAAAATCAAAGTGACAGCAAGGTGATTCTTTCTTCCCAAAGTCTGTAACATACTCATGCTGGGTGCCAGTGATCCTTAGATTTTCTTGGCTTGTATTCTTCCTCATATCATGTGATGTTGTCCCATCCTTTCTCTTCCTGGTTCTGTTGAGTTCTGGCTTCTTGCTTCAAGCTCCTCCTGTTGCTTTCTCCATCAAAGCCCACAATAGTAAGATTATGACCCATCCGTATTCAGTTGGCCAAACCTTAACTAAAAATAACACCTTCAAAGCTCCTATTTACAGTGAGTTCACACCCAAGGAAATTGAATTAAAATTAAGAAAATGTTTTTTTTGTTTATGTTTGTTTGTTTTGGGGGGGAGGGTACATAATTCAATTTACCATGTATATATTTATAATTATAGTTTCTTGAACTTCCCTTGCCCAGCTTTTATTGAAAAAGAAACTTCTTTAAATTCTGAGCATTTCATTAATACTTCTAAATCAATTTTATCTTCCCCATAATATACAAATGAATTAAACCTATGTTTCAACCCAAATCCTGAAGGGTATGGGTCAGGGCAGCTGCGAGACCAAAAAATGCACATGACACTGAGTCAGACATACGATTTATTAGTACTTAAAGACAAGAGAGAGTCTCTAGTGGTGACAGGCTGGAAAATGGAAGTGGCACCCCCCAAAAAAGGCAGGAAAATGATGGGTAATATAAATGGTCTCAGAACACAGATACTTCAAAACAGAAGTTCTGCTAATTTCACATGAAGCACATAAAGGGGTCTGGTGATGTTATTGTAAGAAGCAAGTGTACAGCTGTATAAAATTACAGTCTATGTTACTATCTGTATGTTCTGTTTCTGTGGAGAGGCTTGTATACATCACTTATACTTATGTATAGTTCATGTAGGCAGTTACATGTTGCAGGGTTTGTTTCCTTTAAGGAGGGTGAGCTTGGGCTTTGTGCTCCCACAATCTATGCTCATGTAGCAGCCTACGTTGAGCAAGATCTTTGGCAGACTTTTTCTGACTAGCTGCCTTCCCTATTTCCTATATTAACTTGCCTCTACTCTCCCCTCAGAGGGTTTACATGCTTATTGTTAAGGGGGAGCTGAAGGATGATGGTCATTCTTCTGTAGCTGTTTCCTTTTGGTTAGGGGCAGTGTTCCTTGCCTGATGGGGTGTGAAATTCTATGGTGATTCTATTGAGGATGTGGTGTGTCTGGCACCACAGTTGGAACTGTATGAAACCCACACATGACTAATACATTGTTCTGTAGGCATTGATTCTAAAGAATAAACTTTGAAAATGAATTAAGTATACAAAGAATTTTAACATGTTTAATATTCCTCTACATATGCACTTGGTATATAGGTAAAATCCACAAGTTTCTTTTTGAGCTGTTAATAGATTTTAGCTCCAGTTTTGTAATGCCATACATGTTGTCTTTCCATGGGAGCAGGCCATAATGCCAGTTGTGTTTGTTTAAGTTCTATGGACATTACTCTGGTAATTATTGGTCCACTTGTTGTGTCCTTCACAAAACCAGCATGCTGCTGCACTGGTGGTGCTGGAGGCAGTTGCCAGTGTTTCACTGGCCTGGTACATAGTGCCCTTTGTCACTATGAAAGAGAGCCAGTCTGGAAGAAGTTAATACCCATTGTAAATCTGGCTCTATTGAGACATTGCTGGGTGCTACAGGAGTCTGAAACAGCAATCTACTTTCCAACAATTTTGGGAGCATGTCCAGAGATGTGGTAGATACTTTTATTGTTTTAGGGGTTATAGTGACTGACCTAGCTAATAACTCAAATGGAGAGGCAGTATGAAGGTTACTGGGGACCTGGTTTGAATACACAAAAGAGTTAGACAATACTGAACTCTATCTTTTTAAATTTTTACAGACTTTCTCAATACTTCCAAAGTGGTTTATAACATATTAAATGAACTATTGTTTTTAGTACTTACTTTTTACTTCTACATCGTTACCCTGTGTATTAGTCAGCCAAAGGAGTGCTAATGTGAAATACCAAAAATGGGTTGGTCTTTATAAAGGTATTTATTTGGGGTAGAAGTCCACAGATACCAGGCCATAAAGCATTAAGGTTCTTCTCTCACCACAGTCCATTGCCACGTGTTAGAGCAAGGCAGTTACTGGTGTTTGCCAGGGTTCAGGCTTCTGGGGTTCCTCTCTTCCTGGGGCTGCGTTTCTCTCTGGGCTTAGCTCCTCTTTCCTCCACAAGTTCAGCTGTAGACGATCAGGCGAACTGCTTGCTTCTCTTCTCCTGGGACCTTCTTTCCAACATCAAAACTGCTTCTCAAAAGACTGCTTCTCAAAATACTGCTTCAACTGTCCTTTGCCTTGCCTTTTATATTTGATTCCCCACCCACCAAGGGGTGGGGCTCAACATCCTAATCCTAATCTAATCATGCCCAGATTAACAGATCAGTTTACAAGCATGATTCAATTATATTTTTGGAATTCATAATACATCAGACTGCCACACCCTGGTAACATTAATTAACAGATATTTTACTTTAGAAGTACAGGGGGGAAAAACCTACTTTCTCCATTATTTTATGAAAACCTAAACTTCTTAATAGAATCAAGATTGTTTTTCCTCTACCATCACTTTAATATGCAGTTTGAGGTGGCCTCTGAAAGGTTTTCCCATTATGAAGTTACTTTTTGTTATCATTAATATCAGTTTAGGTTTCTTATTAATAATGGATTCCTGGAACAAAGCTATTTCATAAGAGAGTTTCTGCCAGGGTCACATGAAGCAGACTAATGGGGTCTGGTAATGTAATTTTAGGAAATGTACAACCTGGGGAAAATTACAGAATACAATACCATCTGTATGTTCTTTTCCCTCTGAGGAGGTTCATTAATCTTTCACTTTTGTCTGAGACATGCAGGCAGGTACATGTTGCATGATTTGTTTCCTTTAAGGAGGGGGACCCAGGCCTTGGGCTCCTACAACCCCCTATTACAATATTTGGAAATTTTCTATTTCCCCCTGTAGAATTAACATTACTTTATTTATATCACTCAAAGCAGAGATATGTGAGGAATAGCTCGATACTAAGGATAAATAGTTCATAAGACCTCATATCTGTTTTGGGGATGTGGAGTGAATTGTTATACAGTGTGTTGCGGGAAAACAGGCTCAGGAACATCAGAAGCTTTTAGCAAATGACCACTTTATTACTTAGACACAGCACAAAGGATCCAAAAGGGCAAAGAAAAAGAAACCCTTTTGGCTGGTCCCAAGGGAGGCCAACTGCTCAACAGGGTCAGAAGATGGTGGCTCTGCACACCCATCTACGTGTTGGAGATTAGAAACATCTGTGCTTCCTTGAGATTTAGGTTTCTAAACAAGAGTTAAGACTTAAAAATTAACTATGATTACTAAATCATGATTTAGATGACTTTATACTTCCAGTAAATTATAAATTACCCAGTTTGTTAACTGAAATTTCTGAAACTACCTAGACAGACCTTGCCCTTTGTATATGGCCATTTCCTACTAAAAACCTCATTGTGATGATAAGCCCAGAGAGATATTATCTCTTTATATGAACATTTCTATTGAAAGGGTAATTACTCCACCCTGCTCTCTTTAATATCCATATGAAAAATCTTGTAACTAACCTTTGTTCTGAACTTTCTTATCCCAGAACCTTGTGTCTTACCCTGATATGGTATCCCTCCCCCCAACCTGTTCAGCCCCTTAATGTTTATTGAAGAAGGAACTTGTGCCAGCTCCACCCCAATTACTCATTAGCATAAACTTCTAGTTTATGCATGTAATAAAAGAATTACCACAGTTCTGGAAGGCAGTTTGGGGCCATATTCAATTGTTAATTAAGTTTTATTCATCCTACACTTTAATATATTTTCTTTTAAAGAGTATATACATTAAAGCAATTTCCCCATTTAAATTTATTTAATAACATATTTCCCTAATATACAATTTTAAATAATATTGTTTGTTAAAGATGACCATCACACAAATATTGTTGTTACCAAGAAATGGGATCCCTACCTGATATGCACTGAAGTCAATACCATGGCATCAGGATTTTGAAAAAAAGAACGTTTTTGAGACAAGTTTAAATCTGTCTCCCCAATCCAAGAACTAAGGAATCCAAGAACTATAGGATGGAAACAAAGGTATGTGAAGACAGTGACAAGGGTTCAAGTGGTTGTTTATAGAACTGTTCATATATGATAGAATTATGCCTGTGAACTGGATTTTCCTTGTTGAAAGACCCCTTTCATTTTACTTGCTTCTGATTTTTGTTCCTATTGTGTCTCATAGGTCTTCTAAAGGACAAGAGTCTGTTTTCTGCAACAACATTATTAAGCATTAATTATAATTGACATTAGAGAAATAAGCTTCAAGGTTGAGGACTTACTCATCAGCATTTTTACTTTTAAAAAGCAAGGCTCATATATTCCAGAATTTATTTTCATAGGTCTTCTTGTTATAAATTAAATGGAATGTTTTCTAAAAGAGTGGATTTTAGTTTTATTAAGATTATGGCAGATGGATGGATTCCATAAATTTAACAAATTTTATTTTAATTAAACCATTTTTTCATCTCACCTTTCCTGACAATTGAGAATGGTAGGACAGGTAAACCCCTGGTTGATGGGTGAGGCCCTGCAATGCTCCCTGACCACAGTTTCAGTAAACTGGGTGCCCCTATTGCTTGAGAGAATAGCAGGAATTCCCGGGGGAATACCTAGATTTTCCCAGGTTGGAAAGTTTAGTAGTTTTTTGGTTTGTTTGTTTATTTTTTAAGTTACTCTGAGGGCAGTAGTAGCTTTGTGAAAAGTACCCAACACAAGGCTAATTCCAAAACACTTCCCTTGTGCTCATAACCTCCAATCCCCAGGCCCAGTAGAAAGTACTCCAAACTAAACTTACACTTCCTTCATCTTCTTGCACCCAACCTTTCCCCCATAGCTTCCTCAACTGGTTTCTTCATCCTAAGTAAGTGACTTAATTTATTTACCTTTAAACAACACATATAAAGTTTGAGATATCAAAGAAAAATTAGGAATCTAATTTCTACAATATCTTGCATACTAAAAAAAATTTTTTTTTCAATGATGATTTTGGTCTTGGGAGGAGGGAAAGTTAGAATACCTTGGGTTTGGCCAAGGACTAAGAGGAGGCCTTGTGTGCAGGATCGGTGCAATAGAAACAATGCAGCTAAATGGGTTGGAATAGTATTCAAAAAAGAGTGATATTTAAATTTTATTTCTTTGATGAAAAGGACAAAAATATGTTTGGAACTTACTTCCTTGTCCTGCATTGTAGAATCTGATTTTAAGATTTTCAAATGAGGGAGGTGGTGTTTAAGAATGATAAGGTGGCTTTATTATGTATTAGAGCCCCTATACCCTCATTTCTAATTATTTCTATTAAGAGATCTATTTCACCTAAAGATGTGACTTGGACAATTGGAAAAGTTTCTGTCATTTCCCAGAGCAGCCCTAGCAGTTACATTGGAAGACACATTGCTTTCTTAGAGGGCAAGGAGCATTAAGGGACTTGTCACTATTTTTGAGAAGTTTTAGGAAGTTTCCTTTACAATGTATAGGTTATTGAAAGTGATTATAAGGACCAGTTATTTGAATCTTTGTAACTAGAGGGTTTACTGGGGTTTGTTTAGCTGACATTTTAGCTTGGCAGGATATTAATTTCTCAGTTTTTTGAAGATGCAGTTTAATTGGGATTTAAGACTGTTTTTACTTTGGAACTATTAGAAGTTTACTTTATTTAATTTCTGGAATTTTAGGAGTTTAATATATATGAACTTATTAATCTTTAAGCAATTTGAACAGCGCTTTTTTAAGAATTGTTTTATTTGTTAATTTTGTATTACCATCGGAAGGTAAGAAAATATACATCAAACAGACAGACATAAATGAAAAGCTTATAGTTCAATTAAAAATCTTTATGCATGAGTCGGAGCAGCAGAGTAAGGAGCTCCTGGAGTCAGCTTGTGCTACACAGCAGTTAGTAATCACCCAGAGCTATTTAAAGCACCTGTTTGGGAGCCCCAGGTGACCAGAAGATCATCCTGCAACATCCTTGAAAGTATGACAGGAGGAGACTGCCCATCTGCAGAGAGGATTCATGAGTAGGGCCCTCCACACCACAGAGGTGGGTGCTTATGGTGCAGGTCACCTCAGGAGCTATTCTGTGCCTGGAGTTGGATGCTCCATTTCCCAAAAAACGGGGAAGAAGACACGGTGTGACACTGACTTCAACTATTGATTAGTAAATTAGGTGGGCTAAAGTAGAATCCTAAGAATAGCTAAATCTTAGGCTTGTCCAGGTCAGAGGGAGGCCAGTAGCCAGCATTTTGTCTCCGCCTCTGGCATGAGGGGAAGCAGGGCTGATTGAAAATCACAATGCTGGTAGGGATCGGCTTCTTTCCACCCAGATGGGATTGCAGCTCTAGCCTAAACCTCAGCTCCACCTCTGGCAGGGAGGAAGCTGGAGAGACCTGTACCCCCTCTCTGGGAAACTGCAAGCTATGTCACAGAGGCCAGTGACCATCTTACTCTAGCTGTGGCAGCCACCTCAGGAGCTAGTCCGTGGCTGGAGTTAGAAGATTCATTTCCCATAAACAGTGGAGGAAGAGACAGTTGTCCACTGACTTTAGCTACTAATTTGTGGACTTGGCTGGCAAAATTATAATCATAGAAACAGCTAGTGTTTGAGCCTGTCTAAGTTGGAAAGAGTCCCATAACCACTGTTTTGACTCCGCCCTCAGCATGAGGGGAAGCCTGGCTGACTGAAAAGCTAGTGAAGTTACGGACTGGCTTCTTTCTGCCAAGATCAGACTGCAGCCCTAGCTGAGTCTCCAGCCTCTCCTCTAGCAGATAGGAAGCTGGAGGGATCTGCACCAGGCTCTCTAGGCAAGTGCAGGTGCTCTCTGCCAGCACAGATGCAATAGTCGGACACCTGAGGCTCCATCACCACAGCCCAATACGATAGGAGAGGAGATGGGTATCCTAAGCTCTCAGAGCAATGGCAAGCATTTTCAGCCCACACTAACTGGTTTCTTGAACACCTTCAAGTCTATCTCCAACTGTTCACCCATATGATAGAAGGGGACTGGTGTTCCCACAGCCTCTCATGGCACCTGTGTGTGTTTTTGGCCTCCACAAACATGACCGTTGGGTACCTGTGCCTATACCCTCTTCCCCAATGGGACAGGAGATGGACTGTGTTTGCCCAGCTTCTCTGGAAAACTGCAGGTGCTTTTGACCCACACAGCCTGGACTGATGGGTCCTTGTGGATCCACACTCACACTCCAATAGGAAAGGAGGGGGATGGTGTTTCCACAGCCTTTTGGGCAACAGCAGACAATTTTGGCCTGCATGGACTGTACTGTTGAATGCCTATCTATCCACCCCCCATCCCCAATAGGATAGGAGGGGTCTGGTGACTCCACAGCCTCTCTGGACAATAGAGGGTACTTTCAGCCTACAGGAACTGAACTATTCAGTGCCTGTGGGTCCAACCCCATGTCTAAATAGGATAAGAAAGGGCTGGTGTTTCCTCAGCCTCTCCCAGTAATGGCAGATACTTTTGGCCTACAGGGACTGGGCTGTTGGGCATTGGTGATTCTGTTCCCACCCTGTAAAAGACAGAAGGAACAGTACTCCCTCAGCCTTTCAGGGCAACTACAGATATATTTGGCCCACATGGATTAGATTTTTGGGCCCTCCAGAAGGTCCATTCCCACCCTTGTTAGGGAGAGGGTCTGGTTCTATGTCAGTTTACCTGAGCAACTGTGGTCAAGCTGGACCCACACAGCATAAATTCCTTCCCACAACTATAGCTTCATCCCTGCCCAAGGTAAGGGAAGAGGGTGTGAAGCTTCATCAGTCTCTCTGGGCAACTACAGACAGTCTTGTCCTCACCAACTTGGATTATTATACACAGCTGCAGCTCTGTCCATACCCCTGACAGAAGAGAAAGGTGGGAGAAGCTTCAAAAATTCCTGGGACAATGTGGGCACCTTCAGCCTCCATAGCTTACAGCACCAACTACATCCACAACTCCTACTACATGATGATCAAGAGAGAAAAGAAAAGAAAACTTTAAACTAAAGGGAAAAACTATACCCAGAATAAATACATCTAGCAAGCAGATGTGAAAACCCCAACAAAAAATTACAAACCATACTAAGAAACAGGAAGATATGGCCCAGTTAAAGGAACAAGATAAGCCTGCAGATGACATAAAGGAGTTGAGACAACTAATCATAGATGTTCAAAGAAATCTCCTTAATAAATTCAATGAGATGGCTAAAGAGATTAAGGATATTAAGAAGACACTGGGGGAGCACAAAAAAAAAATTTAAAGAATACATATAAAAATAGCAAACTTTATGGCAATGTAAGGTGCAATAAATGAAATGAAAAATACATTGGAGACATACAACAGCAGATTTCAGGAAGCAGAAGAAAAGATCGGTTAACTTGAATACATGGCCTCTGAAAGCAAACATAAAAAATAACAGATGAAGAAAAGAATGGAAAATATTGAACAGGGTCTCAGGGAACTAAATGACAGCAAGAGATGTGCACACACACATGTAATGGGTGTCCCAGAAGGAGAAGAGAGGGAAAAAGGGGCAGAAGGAATGTTTGAAGAAATAATGGTAGAAAATTTCCCAACCCTATTGAAGGATATAGATATCCATGTCCAAGAAGCACAACATATTCCCATCTGAATAAATCCAAATAGACCAACTCTGAGACACACACTAATCATAATGTCAAATGCCAAAGACAAAGAGAGAATTCTGAGAACAGCAAGAGAAAAGCAATGCATGACATATAACAGATACCCAATAAGATTAACTACTGATTTCTTATCAGAGACCATGGAGGCAAAAGACAGTAGTATGAAATATTTAATATACTGCAAGAGAAAAACTGCCAGCCAAGAATTTGATATTCCGCAACTATATCTTTCAAAAATGAGGGTGTGTTTAGAATATTCACAGATAAACAGAAACTGAGAGAGTTTATAACAAAAAGACTGGCTTTGCAGGAAATACTAAAGGGAGTGTTACAACCTGAAAAGAAAAGACAGGAGAGAGAGGCTAGGAAGAGAGTCTAGAAATAATGACTGTATCAGTAACAGTAACTAAAAGTGTCAAAAAAGTAGTGAAAATAAAATGGCAGATAAAACCCAAAGATTAAAATGGATGAAATAAAAACTGCCTTTACAGTAATAACATTGAATGTTAATGAATTAAACTCTCCAATCAAAAGACACAGACTGGTAAAATGGATAAGAAAATATGAGCCATCTATATCCTGTCTGCAAGAGACTCACCTTAGATCCAAGTATACCAATAGATTGAAAGTGAAACATTGAAAAAGTTATTCTATGCATGCAGTAACCGAAAACAAAACAAAACAAAACAAAACTGGGGTAGCTATACATAGATGTTACAGACTTTAAAAGCAAAGTTTTATTAGAGACAAGGAAGGACATTACATATTAATAAAAGGGATGATTCTCTAGGAAGAAATAACAGTCTTAAATGTATATGCATATAATCAGGATACCCCAAGATACATGAAGCAAACACTGGCAAAACAGAAGGAAGAAATAGACATCTCTACAATAATAGTTGGAAAATTCAGTACACCACTCTCAGAATTGGATAGAACATCTGGGAAGAGGACTAATAAAGAAACAGAGAGCTTGAATAATATGATAAATGGACTAAACCTAATAGACAGATACAGAACATTGCACCCCAAAACAGAAGGATATGCATTCTTTTCAAGTGTTCATGGATCTTTCTTCAGGATAGACCATATGTTGAGTCATAAAACATATCTCAATAAATTCAACAAAATCAAAATTATACAAAGCACTTCTTCTGATCATAATGGATAAAGTTGGAAATCAATCAGCAGCAGAAAAAGGGAAAATTCACATATATATGGTGACTAAACAAAACACTCTTAAATAATCAGTAAGTCTAAGAAGACATTTTAAGAGTAATCAGTAAATATCTTGAGATGAATGACAATAACACAACATATAAGAACCTATGGGGACTCTCTCTGCCTAGAGGAGCCTGCAACCAAATCTTGGTGTGTATTTCCACCTTTTTCTCCCATTTCTCAGCAAGCTCTGTTCTTTCCGCTATTTCCCAATAAATTCTTTTTACTGACCTAACTAAATGTGCGTGTTCTTAACTACATTTAAGCAACATTGCCAAGAACCTAGAGGAATCCAAAGCTTCCCCATGTTCATTTAGTAAGTCAGCCAGGAGAAAGATAAGTGAGTGGTGCTCCCTGATGCTCACTGGAAACTGGTGAGTTTTAAGGCCTATCTGTGCTCTCTTTTAGTTATGCCATTTCAAAGAGGATTAATGGCTAGGGGGTTCCTGGATAAGCTCTCAAAGGACATAAACTCAGTATCCCCAGACTTCTGGTTTCCTCTGTGGGGATGGTAAGGGCCAATCCCCATGCCATGGAGGTCCAAGGAAGTCCTGGGTGGTGGGTGAAGCCACCCTTGAGAACTGACTAGACACATGGCCTAACTAAAGCAGGACTCCACAGAGAGTTTATCAGAGTCTTTTCTAAGTTCAGAATGGCTATCACCCAATGTATTGTTTCCTTAGATCGCTAGTTACCTCCTTTTAATTAAAAGTGTATTTGATATTCAAAAACAAAAACAAAAATCTATGAGATGCAACAAAGGCAGTGTTGAGAGGAAAGTTTATAGCCCTCAATGCTTACATTAAAGATTAAATAACTAAAAATCAATGACCTAACTACACAGCTAAAGGAACTAGAAATGAGCTGCAAACTAATCCCAAAGCAAGTAGAAGGAATGAGATAAAGAAATCATAGCAGAAATAAATGTAATCGGGAACAACAACAACAACAAAAACAATAGAGTGAATTAACAAAACCAAAAGTTGGTCCTTTAAGAAGATTAGCAAAATCAACAAACCCTTAGCGAGACAGACTAATAAAAAAAGAGAGATGATGCAAATAAATGAAATAAAAAAATGATAACAGGAATATTACTACTGACCCCATAGAAAGAAGAGCAACCATATGATGATACTATGATCAACTTTATGCCAAAATACTAGACAATGTAGATGAAATGGAAAAATTCCTAGAAATATACAAACAACCTAAACTGAATCTAGAAGAAACAGAAGACCTCAACAAACCAATCACAAGTAAAGAGATTGAAACAGTCATTAAAGAGCTTCCCAAAATGAAAGGCCTAGGATCACATCGTTTCACAGGCGAGTTCTACCAAGCAATCAAAGAAGATTGAATACTAATCTTACTCAACTCTTCAAAAAAATTGAACAAGGAGAAACACTACCAAACTCATTCTATGAAGCCAATATTAATTTAATACCAAAGCCAGATAAAAATATTACAAAAAAATAAAAGTACAGACTCATATATCTAATGAATACAGATGCAAAAACCCTCATTAAAATACTTGCTAATTGATTCCAGCAACACAACAAAATAATTATTCATCATGTTTAAGTGGGTTTTATAGCAGGCATGCAGGGTGGTTCAACACAAGAAAATCAATCAGCATAATACACCACATTAATAAATCAAAGAAAAAACATCACATGATCTTATTGATTGATGCAGAAAAAAACATTTGACAAAATACAGCATCCTTTCTAGATAAAAAATACTACAAAAGATAGAGATTGAAGGAAATTTTCTCAAAATGATAAAGGCCTTATGTGAAAAACCCACAGCTAACATTGTACTCAATGGGAAAAGACTGAAAGCTTTCTCATTGAGGTCAGGGACAACACAGGATGTCCATTTTCACCACTGTTGTTCAATATAGTGCTAGAGGTTCTATCTAGAGAAATCAGTAAAGAAAAAGAAATAAAAGGCATCCAAACTGGAAAGGAAGAAGTAAATTTTTCACTGTTCACACTTGATATGATCCTATATCTAGAAAGTCTCAAAAAATGTATAACAAATCTGCTAGAAGCTAATAATCAATTTAATTGAGTGTCAGGATGCAAGATCAATAAGCAAACATCATTGATGTATCTATACTCTAGTAATATGCAATCTGAAGAGTAAATCAGGAAAAAAATTATGTTTACTAAAGCAACTAAAATAATCAAATATTTAGAAATACATTTAACAAAGGATGTAAAGCACTTGTATTCAGAAAATGTAATTCATTGCTAAAAGAAATGAAAAAGACCTAAATAATTGGAAGAACATTCCATGCTCATAGATTGGATTACTAAATATCATTAAGATGTCAATTCTACCCAAATTGATATACAGATCCCAGTGAAAATTCCACCAGCATTTTTTAAATGAATGGAAAACACAATTATCAAATTTATCTGGAAGAGAAAGAGGCTCCAAATAGCCAAAAACACTTAAAAAGGAAAAATGAAGTTGGAGGACTCTCACTTCCAGACTTTAAATCATATTGCCTTGCTACATTAGTAAAAAAAAACAAAAAAAACAACAGCATGCTCTTGGTACAAAGATAGACACATAAACCAGTGGAACTGAATTGATGGTTCAGAAACAGACCCTCACATCTATGGCCAAATGATTTTTGCTAAGCCTGTCAAACCCATCCAGCTGGGGCAAAACGCCTATTCAACAAATGGTGTTGGCAGAACTGGACATCCATAGCCAAAAGAAAGAAAGAAGACCCCTATCTCACACCTTATACAAAAATTAACTCAAAATGGATCAAAGACTTAAAGCTCCTAGAAGAAAATGTAGGAAAACGTCTTCAAGACCTAGTGGTAGGTCGCAGATTCTTAAATCTTAAACTGAAATCATGAGCAAAAAAAGAAACATGGATAAATGGTACCTCCTCAAACTTAAATACTTCTGTGATTCAAAGGATTGCATCAAGAAGGTAAAAAGGCAGTCCACACAAAGAAAGAAAATATTTGGAAACCAATATCCAATAAGGATTTGATTTGCATTCTATATAAAGAGATCATACAACTCCACAATTAAAGAGCAAGCAATCCAATTTTAAAAATGGGAAAATATTTAAATAGACATTTCTCCAAATAGGAAATACAAATGGACAAAAAGCACATGAACAAATGTTCCATATCACTAACTATTAGGGAAATGCAAATCAAAACAATGAGATATTTTCTAACAGCACATAGAATGACCATTATTGAAAAAACAGACAATGATAAGTGCTGGAGAAGATACGGAGAAATAGGAACACTCCTTCACTGTTGGTGGGATTGTAAAATGGTGTAGCCTGTGTGGAAGAGAGTTTGGCAGTTTCTCAGGTACTAAATATAGAACTGCCAGATGATCCAGCAATTCCTCTACTAGGAATATATCCAGAAGAACCAAAAACTTTGACACAAACAGACATCTGCACACTGATGTTCATAGCAGTGTAATTCACAATTGCCAAAAGATGGAAACCACCCAAGTGTCCATCAAGCAATAAATAGATAAACAAAATTTGTATATACATATGATGGAATAGTATGCTGCTGTAAGAAGAAATGAAATTGGGACACATATGATAACATGGATGAATCTTGAAGATACCATACTAAGTGAAGTAAGCCAGACATAAAAGGAGAAATATTGCATGGTCTCATTCATATCAACTAAATATGAAGAACAAACACATGGAGTTAAAACCTAGACTATAGGTTATTAGAAGATAAGAGGAGGGTTGAGAAGAACTACTGATGCTTAATGTATGTAAAGTTTTAATTAACTTCACTATAAAAGTGTGGAAGTGGATAGAGTTGATGGTAACACATTATAATGAGTAGCACCTGGTTTATAATTGGGAATTTGGCTGAAAAGTATAGTCTGGGGAAGTAAATGTCAATTGAAAGAAAGCTGAAGAATAATCTAGGGACTGAATAACACAGTGAATCCAGAGATGGATGAGAATTGTGGTTGAGGGTACAAATGCAAGAGGGTCCTTCTGTGAGCTAGAGCAGGTGTACATCACTTTTACAGGGTGGTAGGAATGTGGAGAAGCACAGGAAAGCTACAACTGGTGTGAACTATAGACTGTGGTTAAGAGCAATACAATAATATTCTTGTATCAATGCCAAAGATGTATTGTGTTGATAATGGAGGTGTAAGGAAAAAGTGTGCCAAATGTTTGCTATGGACCATGGTAATAGTCTGATGATATTATCCCATAATCTGTAACAAATGTTCTATCACAGTGTGAGGTGGGGTGTTGTATGGGAATTCTACACATGTTCATGATTGGTTTGTAAGTTCACAACCTCTGGAATAAAAATATAGTTTTAAACAATAGGGTACATTGTGGGAAAATTGTTTCTATTGGACATGGAAACAGGACTCTAATATTTCACACAAAAAATGTAGCCTTTTAACACTCTTCCATAAAATGTGAAAAACACTGAAACAACTATCTTTATTATCACTGTATTTCCAGAAACTAAATTTGAGCCTAACACATAATAAACCTCAAAATATAATAATCAAATGAATAGATTGTAAAGATTCTAATTATGATTATGATCAGGTTTACTGTTGTCAGTGTGTGTAAAGATGTAAAAAAATTAAAGACAATTCTGACATCTATTTTGATGTAGTTTCATCTATATCTCAGCCCCATAAAGAACATCACAGCGAAGTGCTCATATTTTCCCTAAGATTAAAGAAAAACCACTAGTTCACACATTGACTTGTTGCCACTTAGAGACTGCCAACTTCTCTTACTCCAATTTTATGTTTCTTCTCCTTATGAAGTTATAAGATATTGTGAAGAAGTAAATTTTTCTATATCTTCTGCTCTGATTTCTCTATTACTAAATTAAAATTGTGTGCTAATTTGGAATATTGTTCAGCCTTTGGTGTTTTGAGAACACCAGTCTCCACTGTGTCTTTTTTGACTCTTCCATCAACTAATCCTCCTGAACATGTAGAAGTAAGGCTAGCCTGAATAAAATTACTACTGCACAGAAAATCATATTATGTTGTCCCTCAAACTTGGAAAGGCATTACAATAGTTTGCTCTCAATCTACTTTATTTCATTTCAAGAATCATGATAATGCTTACTTAAGTAGAAATGGAATATCAAAGAACCAACTGTTCTTAAAGAAATTTGGTTTGATATGTGGAAATGGATTGATATAACCCCTTCTTGTGAGCATTGTAGAGGAGCTCGTGGACAAGTTCTTTATCTTCAATATTTTGGATACTTGCTTACAAATATAACAGGAGCAGAACAGGATATGTGGACTTTTCCCTCAGACGTTTAAGCTTAAACAAATTGAAGGAGCCATTACAGATGAGCTTGGACTGAACCAGTCATCTTTACCATAAAAGTAAGTACATACTTTTGTTGATTTTTTTTGGAACATAGTTTTGATTTTCATAGCGTATATTATGATTTATAGAAGTAATCTCAATTGTGCACATATAAATCAAATTATACTACACAATTATGAAATGAATAAATGAAAGGAAAAATAAACATTTCAATAGTTAAGATCAACAGTCTTGCTCTTCATACGATGAACACAGTGACTAATCAACTTCATGATTTGTTGTGGTCTACTCTAGATAAATCTTAATAATCATTTGTTATATTACTGGCATGAGGAAACTATGGAATCATTTTTGTTTAAGATTCAAAACAATTTACTTAGTGTATTTTAACACTGAGCAGGTATAAATTATGTATTGAGTTTTGCACAATGTTTATTTTACACATAGTGAAGGTTATCATGGATCATTTAATGGCAAAAGACAAAGAACATAGCTTATGTCCACAAAGAGACTAAATAATGGGAAGTGGCAATACCCTCTACCCAGGAATTTTGTAGGTTATAAATTTATGTATGATTTGTTTCACATAACAAATTAACTATCTAATCATGAGAAAATATTCCAATTTGTAAGCTATGCATCCTCTGAAGAATACAGTGACCAAATAAAACATTACAGACTTAGGAAAGCTATCTGTATGTTGTAAGTATTTTACATAATGAACTTAGATTACAGCACACCTAAGTCTTTTATGTGAAATAACTTTAAACTTGAACAACCAAGTATGCAAATCATTTAAAATAGCAGAAATATCAGGAGCAAAAAAAAAAAAAAAAAAAGGAAAAAATAAACAACTTTTTCCCTCATTAAAACATACTTTGATAATTTAGGAACCCCACTTCATCACTCCTCAAGAAAAGAATGGCTATTATAATGGAGAAGTTGTACATCATTATAGAAATAGAACTAGTAAAAAGACTTGCAGTTTACAAAAGTAAAATTAGGTCTTAAATAAAAGTACCACTTCACATTTCAGAGAGAAGACTCTGGTATGTAGGGGGTAAGTAAAATACATTCAAGAAGAGCACATTTACAAACTTACAAAAGACCATTAAAAATATTATTTAAAATTAGAATATCTTCTGTACAAACGTAGTGTAGAAACACCTTCTAGCTATTAAACATCTCTGTTTCCCATTTTGTATGCAAATCATTCTATCGGATGGACAACTGGGTTTTCTCAATCAATATTTAAGGTTAAATGAGAGGAAGGGAAATTCAAACTTTCATCTTTTGTGTTTTTCCATGTGCTGTCACCCATATTGATCCTGAGACTTTCAATTTACTTCCCTTAATCCTTAAATCAACCCCCTGGTCCCATCCTTCAGTGTATGCTCTGCTGAGCATCCACAGTTTATTTTGTAGTTCATTGGTTGACTTCTTTAAATCTGACTACTTATTTACAATTTTGCAATGCATTCACCTATAGGTGCAAAATAATATTTATCAAATTTTATCCAGCATTTCTATGTTTTTGTAGTAATATTTTGAGATTATCTTAATCCTTCTCAATATGGTATATGCTATTATGTTCTTTCTAAACTTTTGTTAATAGTTTTACATTATTCAATTATTCATCCTTTATTACATGTATTTGGGTACCACTGGTATGCATATTTCAGTAGCTCAACAAGGTATTTTTCTGTATATATACCGAATTAGAGAAATAACATCTTTTATATTTTATTATATAATATTATAAAGTTGATTTCCAATCAATAATAATTACTGAGGAAATTTTTACATGGTCTCTCAATGGCATACAAAATAATATGAGGTATTGGATTGAAAAACCACATAACTACACAGGAATGACTTGAGCAAAGTTCAAAACAAGCTATTTTAAAGTCATGTTGAAATAGTAATGAAACAGAATTCTAGATTATTATAAGAACATTAAAGTTAATAAACATCAAGGAGGAAATGTTCTGGGCTATTTATTGTTATTTTGAAATGTTTCTTTATACATAATTTCTTATACTTAGTTGAAAATAATGCTATCTTTTTAATTGAGTCCTTGAAGGCTTTCTTAACTTGGATGTTTCTCAAGGTATAAATAAAGGGGTTCAACGTAGGTGAAATAGAAGAAATGAGCATTGAAACCACTTTATTAAGGTCACTTCTTCCTTTGCTGTAGGATCCATACAGATGAAAATGCACATGCCATAGGTGATGGAAACCACAATCATGTGGGAAGAACCGGTCAAAAAGGCCTTCTTCCTCTGCTGGACTGAGGGGAATCTAAAAATTGTCTTGATGATGTAACCATAAGACAGAACTGCACAAGTCAGAGTCATAATCAGGATCAGCATAGCACAGATGATAACTGTCTGTTCTATTGACCATGTGTCTGAGCATGTGATTTTCACTAGGGGAAATGCATCACAGCCAAAATGATCAATGATTTTAGAGTCATAAAATTCCAGTTTTAAACCCAGGCTAAGTTGTGGGATTAGTGCACAAAATCTATCCATACAAGAACAGATGAAACAGATAAGAGCATCGGCTGCTCTTCATGGTCATTTAGTTTAGGGGTTTGCAGATGGCCACATAGTGGTCATAGGACATGGCAGCAAGGAGGTAAAATTCAGTTACTGCAAAGAAAAAGACTTGAATGGCAGAAGCATTGTAGGTAATGACCCTGTCACCCATAGCTATGCTATACAAGTACCTAGAAATACAGGCAGATGGGAAGCGGCTGTGGCTCAATCAGTAGGGCTCCTGTTTACCATATGGGAGGCCCCGGGTTCAGTTCTCAGGGCCTCCTGGTGAAGGCAAGCCCGCCCGCATGGCATGGTTAGCTGACCCAGCGAGCACAAGCAGCAAGGGGGGGATAAATGAATAAATAAATAAAATCTTTAAAAAAAAAAAAAAAAGAAATACAGGCAGATGTGAAGGAGACCTCTAAGAAGGAGAAATTTTGTAAGAAAAAGTACATGGGTGTTTTCAGATGGGAATCCACAAATGTGAGTGTGATGATGGTCAGGTTCCCAGTTACACCAGCATGTAGGTGAGAAGTAGAAACATAAAAAGCAGAACCTGTAACTGAGGCTCATCTGTCAGTCCCAGCAGAATGAATGTTGCTATTGTACTGTTTTTCATTGCTTACTTTTGACTTGTCTCCAATCTATGTATCAGTCATTTTCTTACAGATATTATAACTATTCTAAAACTGACCATATTCAGTATTTTATTCCCCACTACAGTTTAAAAATTTGTTTTACTTCCATTTTCTGCTTATTTTTCCCTTGGGCTAAGGAGATATATTTTTTTCAAGTGGCAATGATGTCCTTTGGCTTTTAAGAATTCTTTCCTATTCAAAAAATAAATAAGTTTCATAAGAGATTACATGACTTTTCTTGACATATTTTATATTTTTTAACAGTGTTAAAATAGAACAGAAAATTAATGCTTATTATACACTCTCTAGAGAAGAAATTGACATCCTTGTACTAAAACTTGATATCTGTTTGTTCAGTGATTTTTAGAGAAAAGTTTTGAAAACTCTCAGCTCCAAAGATCTGCTGTTAACTCCCTTATACACCCCACATTTTTTCAGAATGTTTGCATTATTTTTTTGAATATGGGCATTGTCTTTACTTCTGACCCAAATGTTCACTGCCTTCTCCTTACTCCTGAATTTCCATTAAAATGAAATACTCTTGCAATATTCATACCATTTTTGCCCAATAATAACATATGTAATGCAGAAGTCAATATCACTTTGCTCCTGTGTTAGTGATAAGTTGCTCCACCAATATTTCTCAGGTATCAACAATTGGTTATGCCAGTAGGGACTCAATAATTTCCATTATACAGTCATTATTTATCTCAAGGTTTACAATTTTCTAACATTAATGTATAGAAAAACTTTCTCCCTTGTAACCAGTTTATTTGTTTTATGAGCAAATTTAATATCTTGTTTAACTTACTGTGTGTGCTTTTTAAGGATTGTGGGCATATTCATGCATGTGAATATTTGTATATTTCACTGTGTTACCAAAAAAGGGAAATAGCAACAAGCTAGGAAGATGATTTACCTGAATTTAGAACCCTTCTCAGGAATTTGATATCTCAATCAACAACTATTAACCATTTCTATAATATTTTTTGTAGCCCACTTACCTTCCTTCCATCTTTCCCCAATATCTCAGTAATGCATGCATCACTGTGAAACCTTACTCAGACCTTTAAAATCAAAGCACTATTTAACCCTCAAAACATATTTTCCCAATATAGTAAAGCATATTAAATGATGAAAGTTAATAAATGAATTAACAATACATTTTAACATACTGATTTTTTTCATTCTATCTATCAAACAAATGTTGGAAATGAACAAAGAGTTCTTCAATGAGATGCCATTTTGGCTAAAATGTTATTCTTTGAGGGTGGCTGTGGGTTTGAAGAGAGGGGTGTGTTACCGGATGGTAGTGGTAAAGGGGCATGCTTATAGACTTCTATACATACAAACATACTTTATAATTTTGGATTTAGGTTTGAATATGCAGCAAAAATTTTCCATGGATATTTATAATATTGAGTTAGTTGTGTATTTATTGGTGCATCATATGCATAAAATACTTGGAGACAATTATATCTTTCTATCCAAGATAAATTCTCTTTAAAAAATGACACCTCATAAAAATATGTTGGATACATGACAAAATATATAAATTATCACTGAAATCCATTTTTGTAATCAAAGAATAGAACTTCTGTTGATGTTTTGGAACTAGGTCCATGAAAACAGTACCACAGATGAGAAAAGATGAGAAAGAAACAAGAGATAGCTGGGTTCAGGGTCCCACCATCCAAGGGGAGGAAAGTGTCACTGCACAAAACATAGTGGCTTTTATTTAGCTTTAGAACGAAGAAAATACACGTGTGCATGTGCAAAGGCAATAGATATGTGACGGGCTACACATTACTAAAGTCAGCAAGTCTTTAAGGTTAATGGTTCAGTTCTCCTTACATTCCTGCACGTAACAGACCTTGTTAATCATTATCTGATATATACCAGCTACACTCCCTGAAGCACAGAATGCTGTTCCACCAGACTCCTAACAGATCTTATCTTAGTGTCTTGAGACTAGACATGCCTGTTCCATACATACCAAGGAAACCTGCTTTCTGTCAGTATTCATGGCCTTTAATTGAACTTCATTTCCCCCATTTTTATTAATTATTTTTTAAGTGAAGATCATAAGAACCACTATATAAGATGTACAAAGTGACTTCCTGTCACACTTGTCTTCTTCCATAGGCTCTTGTGACTGTGCCTGTCTTATGTTGTCCTCCTCTGAGGATCTTACCCGTCATTTGCTACCAGTCAAGCTTTGAGCTCTTACACGGAAGGCAATTTCATTTATATTATACTTCTTCAGGTTCCTTATGTGTATGCTTCTATATAGATAATTAATAATAAGATCAAGGGATTATTAATATACTACTTTCTACTACAAATAATGTAAAATTAGTTTTTCATAGCTAAGTTTCTTAACATAAATGCATTTATCTGATATATTTTTCTTTTTTTCTATGAATATATGTTATTACTCTACCCTTGAAAATACAAACAATTAAAATGCATAAAACAGTAATTCCTAATCAAATCCAAAATTATAGTTGAACTGTTTTTTGTTTCCGCCTGTGTAATGGATTGATAGTATTTAAAATTTCAGACAATTCATTCCAAAATTCTGCACCAGGGGTTTCTTTCAATTCATTTTGAGACATGCTCAACACTTTCTTTTGCAATTCTAAAATATCTAAATAAATATTATGCTTATATCCAATCAAATGATTTTTTATTTGTTTCCAATCATGTTCACTATTATTAAAAGGCAAAAGACTAATACAAAAAAAAAACTTTCATTCCAATCACATTTAAGAGCTCTTAACAAGTTTAAATTATAGATTTGATACCCAAATGTATAATAGTTGCTTCAAGATCATTCATACAATTATTCAGTTCCATCTCAATGTGAGACTGGCTATGCCACATCTCACTTGCATTTTTACGCCAGTCCTTAACATATTGTTGAATCTGGACTCCTTGATGCAGTGCTGTTCCAGCAATGGCTGCAATGGTTATGATGCTAATCAGTCCAAAAATTCCTGCTATTAAAAGTCCAACCAGTCTTTTAGTTCTTTTTAAATAGTGATAGAGGAAGTGCCACAGCAACTGGGATTCTGGAGACTGCGACCAATGTCGGGTCATCTGAACCAGTAGCCATAGTCCTTTTCTTTGTCTTGCTATAAAAAGAGTTTGATTTTCCTGCAAATATGAATTCTTAAGACAAATAAATAAAGAGCAATTAGAGCAGGTAACGTTCCTTTCACCAAAAGTTACTTTTCCAATGATAAAAACTGTAGGATCTCGTATACATACTGTAACTAATTGAGTTAATTTTCTTTTTAAACTGATAATATTAGTTTTATTGCCTTGTCATTCGAAAATCAGGCCAGTTCCCAAAAATAATTTCCCAAATAACTTTGAGTTTTGTTAAGTTTAGTGTCCCATTTTTGTGGGATAAATCTTTCTTGATTTTTCCAATTTATTGATCTATTACTAAATGCTGTATTACCAAAACTCCAGAATAAGGATTACTGTCATTAGTGGTTATGGCTGAATTGTTAATGAACCAAGATATGTTTGTGTTTTTAACAGACTTCAGCACTCCTATAAGGACCGAGTCCTTTACAATTCCACAGAAATCATTAAACAACACAACCTCTCTAAAACATACATGCCATTTGTCATTTAGTAATCTGTTTTGAGAGGGACATGTAAGATTTACCATATTTTCTGATTTATATGGTAAAGAAGGGAAAATGAGAATATGAATTCAAGTTTGATTTTTGTCTGTTAAAACTACACTGCAATTTTGAGGTTGCATGCATGCAGAACCACGTCCAGTACAAAGAGGGTGATCTATAAAAGGTAAAGTTAAATTTTCTATAAAATTCCTTTCTTCTTTTGGCTTTAATGGTAGCTGTAAGTCTATAGGTCCTGGAAAATGGTGAGATTGATTAAGATAAATTGAGTAAGAGTCATCACCCCAGGTTAACAGCTCTAAAAGATGTGAGTTGGTAATGTATGCACAATAAGTTAATTATGATATGGTATCTTACCTTGACCTAATACTTTACCTATAATTAATTCCATGTGAATCCACCATGTCCATACTTTATGTTTTGGCAGCATCTTCAACTCTAGGCTTGATTCTTCTGGAGGGGATCCACTGCTGTTTTCCCGTTTCTGTAATGATAAGAGCAAAACCTCTGCCCCCAAATTTTACCTCTCCTTTTCCCCATTTATTGGTTGTTTCATTTTTCAAATATATTGGTTGTCTGCATTTTTCATTTTCATTCTTTTTATTAATCTCCTATTGTCTTTCTGCTGCTGTTGTTTTAGAAATTTGTTGTCTATTAAGAAAATTTAAAGTAAGCAATGCTTTAGATGGTTTGTCTTTAGCAGATTCTCCTCCATCTCTCCCTTTTTGTTTTTGCAACATTAATTTTAGTAAGCGATTGCTATTTTTTTTTTTTTTTACTATAGCTTATTCTTGGGGTTATTTGCTTGAGTAAGAGAATGTTGGAGATGTTTATAGAGTTGTATTAAAAGTGAATTGAGTGGGCTGCAATGAGGGTAAATACATGCTTGTGGGAAGGCAGAGAGAGTAAGGCATAAAGCCTTAAGGACATAATATTGACACATGCTGGGTGTATTGAACATTTCTTGTGGCAGGAACTTTTATTGATATTTTGTTGGTGTATTTTTGTTAATAATTGAAAGAATATAAAATAATTGAAGGATTGTTTTATAAACAGGGGTTTAACTGTTATATTCCAATCTTTTATAATATGTATACATACATTCACATGCTTATCAAACCAGGGGACACACTGATATACTTGGCTTATTATTGGCTAGAGTCCTGGATAGATACAAGTTAAATGTTAATATGTAATTTAGTTTAATAAGCTTATACTGACAATTAGAGTAAGAAACATGAATAGCATAATCAATTAAAAGATTAAGTTAGTATTGAACAAAGTTACAGAATGACAGATAAATAGAGCATATTTATATATATACTTACCAATATTTTGCTTTTAGCTGGGAAGTGTTGAATTAGCAACTGCTACTAGAGTTTTGGTTGACTGTTTTAGGATTAATGAATTTGATATTATAGATGCCAACTTGTGAGTATTTTGCTAATTCCTGAGGAAGGGGCCAGCCTCCCCAGGAAGGAACACAACACTCCTTGGGCAGTATATTTTAAGGTTTACGCATCAGTCCCCAGGAGAGTGGCCAGCTCCTCAAGGGAGGTATACAACACCTTTTGAAATGTACTTTATCTTTTTTAATTTGTTACAAAACATCTTTGATGTGCTTATTAATTTCGTTTCCATTATTTTTCCTGAAATATGAAAAATGTTAAGATTTACATATATATATATAATAAAATACATTTATGTGTAACATACAAGTTATTAAATTACTTAAGTATGCAATATAGTGCATTAAAGTTTTGATTAGTCTTTAAATATGTTCTGCATAATTTGTAACTACAGTAGATTATATAACAACAAAAAATAATAAGACTTTTAACCAGCAGACATCCAATGAATAAACTTTTATTTTTTATGCATTTAAGATTCTTAGTAGCATGATTAGAATGACTTTAATTTCTTTATTTTGTATAGTTTGAGGCATAGGTAAAAACAAATTATTATTTCTTATTTGGGCTGTGGGCCAATATATTAACTTGTAATTTTAATACCTGCATTGGCTTTGTTGTTAACATTATAATTAGAATTGGGGCTGTAGCTCACAATGTTGAATATAAGCTTGATTTATTGTCAGCAGTTTTGCCAAAAAGGGAATTTGGGCTGCCTTGACTTGTTTAAAAGAAGATTAATTTTTTGTAACACACTGGTAATATTTGGGACTGCTGCATATTGCAGTGGTGTTATTTTATTTGCTATAATTTACTGTTATGCACTACCCCTGGCAACACCTAATGGCTGCTTTCTTTTTGTAGTTATAGACTTTTTTTTTTCCTTGTTTTTTTTTTTTTTTTTTTTTTTTTTTTAAGCAGAGGGGGGGTAAAAAAAATATAATTAAGTTAAAGGATCTGCCTTTTGATTTTTAGGCAGAGAGGTAGTTTTTGTGACACATAGTATTATTATATTTTAAAATAATTAAAATTATGATTAATAACATTATACTTTTATTTAATATTATACTGAAACATTATTAAATTTTCAGGAATTTTATAGACTTTTAAAGTATTCATATTAACTTTTTATTCATACAACTTTAATTGTTATAAGGTTAGAAAATTTCTTTTAATTGTACAACAGTTTTAAATACTTCATTCAACTTATAATATATCACATGAACTTAACTATTTTTAGTGTTTTATCTTTTTCTAGGTAACAGACCAAATTATTTGTAACAGTTTGAAAAAAGGCTACTTTTTGAGAAAGCAGGTTTAAACATTATGTTCTTTTAAAAGTGATAATTCTTTTTTCTTCAAGGAAATGATAAAGTTAAAGTATAAGCAGCTACTTTAATAAAACAGACTTTCTTTTTTGCATACTGATTATTCAGGAAAAAATGCTGTGTAAACTTTTATTAAAACAGATTAATGACTTGAGAAACTTTAAGAAAGAATGAAACTTTAAGTTTGTTTTAATAACTAGTCATTTCATCATAGGATAAAATTACTTTGTTTTCCTTAATAAAAAAAGCACATTCTACATACCTTCCATATTTAAGTTACCACAATGATTTTGGAAACTGTTTCCAAGCAAATTTAAGACAACCTACAATTACCATCAACATTAAACAAACTTGTTAGAATAATGATTTAATTTGATTATAGCTATTTTTATTATTTTAAATTAATACTCATATTTAGTTATTAATAAAAGTACTTATTTAATGTTGGCCATTTGAATAGAGCTCTTATAATAATTTTCATTTATCAATTTAATATTACCAATACAGAAGTATCAAAATATACCTTGACACTGAACAAACAGACAAACACAAAACAAGTTACAACAAATCAATAGAAACTTTGAACATTTTTCTGGAAACTGTATTACTAAGTTTTCTTACTTTTCCAGTGGTTTAATTTTATTAGCCTCTATCATCTCACAGCGTTATCCTTATGTAGGCAGTAGGAGGTTTACAAAGTTGTTGCTGTAACATTTTCCTTATTTTAGTTACCTTTTTGGCAGAATAGTGATGCCCCTGCAACTAATGCTAGATCTTTCTAATATTAATCTTACTAATTTTTTTTTGGAATAGTCTCTTTTGCTCCTGAATTGGTTAGACAGACTTTATTTTGTTTCTCAAGTATTAATTTTTTGGTAGTGGCAAACTCTAGGCGGCACTTCTCTAGGTGGCTGTGCATAAGTTTGCAGAGAATCTGTGGGCACAAAATTAACATTAATCTGTTGTGAATTTTGAACAGGTGGTGCTGTTGGAGAGCACTGCTTTTTGCAATCTTTTTGATAATGACCAGCCTTCCCACAGTTAAAACAGGTTCTGCAACCGGAAAGAAGCTACAAAGCTTCAGGATCACCTCATTTACTTGCTTGTCCTATGCTTTTCATGAATGTGGTCTGTGGTAAAGGAATTTTCACAGATGCTTTAGGAGGAACTAAGGATGGCTCAAAAAAGGGGTTTAGGGAACTTGACTGAGGGTTAAATGCTGGGGCAAACGGCAGGTTAAGGGAAGTCTCTTTAGGCACATCAAAGTCTACAGCTGGAGCTGAAGGGTTATTAATAGCTTGCATTTCCATTACTTCTGCCATCAGTGTAGTAAGTAAGTGCAGCAGAGAGTGGTTGTTGTTTGACAACCTTAGGAAGAATCCATGAAGTACATTTTAAAAACTGTAAAAATTTTGAATTTGGGAAATGATTATCAATTGTTCCAATAAAATCTGCTAAGGCTACTTGCCAGGAATTACTAAACTGCCAGAGCTGAGAAAGCTCTGTAAGGTCCAATATGATTTTATCAGGATCTCTAGCCATAAGCTGTCTCAGGCGAATATGGCCTTTTGTTATTATTGTAATTTTTTCAGGATAAGTATGAAGTATTTTTGTATCTTTTTTGGGTAAGAATATCCATTCTATTATGCTCCCCTTTTGCCAAAGTATCCCAGTAGGGAGAATGGCAAGCCAGGTTATAAAGATCCCATAGGTTGAATAGTTTTGTTAATTTCATGTAAATCAGTCAACATGCGCCATTTGCCAGATTTCTTTTTAATTACAAAAACTGGAATTCCACAGACTATTAGAGGGCTCAATATGCCCTACCATTAACTGCTCATGTACTAATCCTTTCAGGGCTTCTAACTTGTCTTTTGGAAAGGGCCACTGTTCAACCCAGATAGGTTTGTTCCTTAGTCATTTTAAAGGTAATGCAAAGCCCTTTGAAACAGTAGCCCCTACTCTAAATTTGAATATCCTAGGCGATGGCAGTCTCCAATAAATCATGTCTCAGGTCGGGAAGGGGGAGCATATTGTATATCAGTAATAAGATATTACTGTAAAGCTGTATCAGAAATGTGAGGAATATTCAAATAAGATCCCCACTGGTATAATAAATCTCCTTCCCGTAAGTTTCCCCACTTATTAATAAGGCTGTCATTCTTATGATATCTAGAATGACATTCATTGGCCCAGTGTAACTCTTTCTGGTATATCGGATACACACGAGTTGGTATTGATCTATTATTGCTGCTAGATGGAGCTCTCACACTAGTTTTGGCTCAGCAATCTTTTGGCATGGACAGCATAAGGACCACTGGGAAAGTTCCTTATACTGCCTTTTTCTTTTCTTCCCTTTTATTAGAAATGAGTTTATCTGGTTTTGGCTGTTCATGAATTTTTTCATATACCTTTTCATTAAAATCAACATCAACTTTTTCTGCTATTGGTCCAGTGATAGCAGTATCCTGTTTATTATCTTCATTTTCATCTGATTGTAATGGTTCAAAAGCAACAGAAACAAGGCTACACAAAGACCATACATGTATGGGAATTATCTCTCCCTTTTGATAAGACCTTTTTAAAGCTTTCATGACTAACTTCCATTGCTTCAGATTTAAAATATCCCACCCTTGCAGCTGAACCAATAACAATGTTTCTGTATGAGAGAAAAAAGTTCCTCAAAAACCGAGGATTTAATAGTTACACCAGTGCTTTTTAATAATGTTATTAACACTCTAGAGTTCTCTTCAAAGTTCTATTTGTGATTCCCCATTTCCCTGATGACCCCAAGGATGTAACTTACCTTTTTTTTTTTTTTTTTTTTTTTTGAAAACCGCTGGTCAGGAGCTCCTTGGTCCGCTGTGCACTGACTGAAAGAAAATTTGCATTTTCAGGTCCCTGTTTGGGCGCCAAATACTGATATTCTAGAATTAGGTCCATGAAAACGGTGCCGTGGATGAGAAAAGACGAGAAAGAAACAAGAGATGCCTGGGGTCAGGGAACCCTCCATCCAAGGGGAGGAGAATGCCACTGCATAAAACATCGTGGATTTTATTTAGCTTTAGAACAAAGAAAATACACGTGTGCATGTGCAAAGGCAATAAATATGTGATGGGCTACATGTTCCTAAAGTCAGCAAGTCTTTAGGGTTAATGGTTCAGCTCTCCTTACATTCCTGCATGTAATAGACCTTGTTAATCATTACCTGACATATACCAGATATACTCCTTGAAGTACAGAATGCTTCTCCATCAGGCTTCTACCAGATCTTATCTTGGTGTCTTGAGACTAGAGACGCCTCTCCCATGCATACCAAGGCAGCTTGCTTTCTGTCAGTAGTCATGGCTTTTAATTGAACTCCTTCAAACATCATCATATTACTCTTCTCTTAGTAAATCAGATTATCTTTTGGATGTTTAAACATAGAAATATTAAGACTGTAATGTTGAAAGTGATATTTTTAACAACATTTATAGCTTCACATTTACTGGTATATCTGGGAATGCATAGAGCTCCCAGGATTGCCATCCTCAGCAAGGTTTATAGACTACTTGATAAGGCTTAGTGATATTATAAGCTCCCCAATATATTCTTACTTTTGCCATCATTGAAAAGACAATAAATTACTCTGAAGACTGGAATGTCAGGAATTCTGTCCACTTGTAGAAGAGATGTTATTCTAAATAATAAGGGCAGAGAGATGCTTTTATAATACAGAGTGTGTCTTTGGATTTGGGAGGATACATCAGTATTAGACACAAGTCAGGAGGACAACTCTGTTAGTTAAATAACAGCTCATTTTTTTAAAACTTTCATATCTACTAAGGTATTTTGTTGATTAAAATCCATTATTATGTGAATATATTCCTTCACAATATGATATGAATTTTTATTATAGGTAGACTGTTTGAATCAGATATACAGAAAGAAAAGTTTATACAACTATATGAGACTCCTGCTTACATTGAAGGAGTTATCCTTCCAATTTTTCTTGCTCTAAGTACACCCACTATATTATAGGTATTATTTAGAAATATATAAATATTTGCTACCAATCTTAATATAGATGCAAACAATATGTTTTTACATCTTTAAAAACATCATAATCTTTCACATAATAATAATTTCACACATAATAATTATGTGAAATAATTTTTTTCACATAATAATAATTTCCACTTTATCACTACTAATCCAATTGGCTGTGTCAAGATGAAGTAATTGCAATTTGTTTTACCAATGGCTGTATTACTTATCATGTTCTTCATTTTGCATTGTCATCAATTATTCTATCAAAAACATCTACATACTAATATTTTCCATATAAGTAAGAATAATTTCTAAAACTGAAATTTCAAGATAAAATCATTCTTAGAAATTTTGTATATTCCTAAAAGAGGCCTTAAGTTTAGTTTGTTTAAAACATTTTACTGTAATTATGTTATTAGTGTATATTAGTTGTAATTTTTAGGTCTATTCAAACTTTGCTCTTATAAATATATTAAATATGTATTCTAAATTTATAAGTCTTTACAGGTGTCTGCTGATTTTTTGGCATGTGGTTTATATTTTTATGCAGTCAAATCTATTGGTGTTTTTTGTTGCTTTGTAGTTATTGACAACCTTATAAGGCATAAAAGGCATTCAATAAACTACACACATGTAAAACTTAAATGATAAGTTTTGTGATAAGTTTTGATGTGTGTACTTCCTAGAGTGTGTTACCACAATCCAAGTAATGAACATATCCCTCATACTCAATGGTGTCCCTGCACCTTTTTAAATCATATCCATCATACCCAATGGAGTCCCTGTGCCCTTTTTAATCATACCCCTCATATCCAAAGGTGTCCCTGTACCCTTTTTAATCCCTCCATCTTGCTTATCCCCAAACTTCAGCAGTTCTCAGTAAACCATTGATCTGTTTTCTGTAACTATAGATTAGTTTAAATTTTGAAGAATTTTATATAAATGCAATCATATTGCATAAACTCATATTTTTTCTCCATTTGCCAAGCATACATTTTTGTAATACATTGATGTTATGTTATTTATAGTTCATTCCAGTTCATTTCTGAGAAAAATATCCAAAGTGCTTTATACCGCAATTTTTTCACCTATATACCTGTTGGTGGATGTTTTGCAATTTCAATTTTGCAGCAATTTTAAATAAAGATGCCATGAACATGCATGCCAAGGCCTCTGTAATGGCATTGTACTTTCATTTCTATGGTGTAAGTACTTAAGAGTGGAATGGCTGGGTCTTGAAAGGGATATGTTCAAATGTTTGAAGAACTGAGAACAGTTTCCAAAGTGGTTTTCTGATTTTCCATTCCTACAAACAATGCAGGAGAGCTGTCCTTTGTCCACATTTTTGGTATGATTAGCATTTGCAATTTTAGGCATAGTAGTAGGTATATAGTGATTTCATATTGTGGTTTTAATTTGCATATACCTAATAGGTGATAAAGTTGATCATATTTTGGCATGCTTATTTGCTGTGTATCTTCATTAGTTTCATGTTTTTATATTTTTCTTATTGAATTCTGATGGTAATTTATATAGTGCTTCACGCAATTTTTTTTCAGGCATTTGGTTCACAAATATTTTAACTAGTTTGTAACTTGTCTTCTCATACTTTTAACACTTTCTTTAACAGCAGATAGTCTCAATTTTGATGAATTGCATTTTATCAGTTTTTAAAGGGTCATGCTTTTTTTGTTGTTTCTTTCCTAAGAATTTGTGGCCTAACTCAATATAAACATTAAATTTGTGGATAGAAGCTCATTTTTTAATATGGTTATCCAATTCTTCTGCGCCATTTGTTGAAAATGAACTCCAATGAATAATTTTTGCATCTCTATCAAAATTCAGTTGACCATAAACATAAAGGATTACTTCAGGAGTTGCAAATCTTTTCCACTGATCTTGGGTCTACCTTAATGCAAATATTTTACTCTTAATTACTGTATTTCTGTGTTACATATAGGTCCTACAACATTGTTCTTTTTCCAAGTTAATTCAGTTATTCTAGGTTTACTACATCTCTATTTTAGTTATAAGCAGCTTGCCAAGTTTTAAATAAAATGCACTTAGGTTTTTAATGGGATTGCACTGAATCTAGAGATTAATTTGGATAGAATTCAACTCAAAAATATTTAGTCTTTTTGACTAATGATATATTCCTCCACTTACATGTCTATTTAAAATTCTCAGCAAAATTTGTAGTTTTCCTAACTAGATTGAGCAAGCCATAGCCTAGAGGCAGCTCACCCCCTCACAAGAATAAACAAAATGGAACAAATAAGGGCCATCACTCCCTCCCCAACCCCTCCCACATTCCAAGAGCTCTTATCCCACTCACCCCTGGCCATTTGGCCACAGGTTTTACTCAGTTTCCCCACTTATTGCTGTACTATAAAAAGTCATATCCATACCTTCCACGGGTGGGCTGACGTCTCTCTTCAGACCCTCACCATGCCGTCAAGGCAGCTGAAGCCTATTGTTCAGATCTCTTCTGTTGGGAGAGCTTCCCCATAAACTTCCTGCCTGCAATTTTAAAAAAATGTAATTTGCAGTGTATAGGACTTCCACATCTTTTGTCAGATTTAGGCCTACATATTTCATATTTTAGGCACAGCTTTGAATTTTCAATAACTGTTGGTTTATTTATTAATATTCCTATACATTTAGATTTTTATGTGGATCTTTTTCCTGCAACACTTAAAAACTTGCTTGTTATTTTTAGTGACTTCTTTGTAGAATTAAGATGATTTTCTCCATAGATGACCTTGTGGAAAGCAAATAATTATGACTATCTTTATCCATCCAATAGATCTAAACTTTTATTTCTTTTTTTAATTTTGATTATCTGCTTGATCATAAACGTATGCATATTTTTCATTTTTAGTGTCAAAGTGTGGTGAATTACATTGATTGTTTTTCAAATCTTTATATAAGCCATCAGTAAGTAATCATGGTTTTAGTTGTTACTTACCAATAGCTATGCATTTTATTTCTTTTCGTGACTTTTTGCAATGGCAAGGGCCTCCATCAATTTTTGAATTCAGGCTCAAAATTTACTTTTTCATCATGAAGTAGAATGTTAGTTAAGCAGAAATTCTTTTTCAGAATAAGAAAATTCCTTTCTAATCCTGTCTGATTAGCAGTTTTTCATAAAAGCTTTTGAAATTTTCAGAGGTACTTTTTTTATCTCTATATATTTGCTCAAATAATATTTCCCCTTTTCTGTTAATATGTATGATAAGACAAAAGGATTGAAATGTCAATCATGAGTTAGAAATCTCACACCTTTTCAAGAAATACTAATCATTTCAAGAATACTAGTATTTCTGACAGACAGGAGAACCAGAAAGAGTTCTGGATCCTAAAACAGAACTCCTCAAGCTCTTTTTTTACACATCAGCTTGACCATTGTGCCAAGAAAACTTGTAGATCTTTAATTACTGTCTGTAGTTTCTGTGATTTACACTGAAAAACATATTTGGGCCATAATTTCACAGGTAGCTTCCATTATTTGTCTTTCATCAGCTTCTACAATGTTTTATATAAAACCAGAAGCCTACTAATATACTGACATTGCCAGAATTGAATCAGTCACATGACAAAATTTTACCCTCTGTGACTTTTCATTATTCCTTTAAGGTCAATTACTCTCCTTCGTTCTTCACTCTTTTTTTTTGTAGTCATTTAATCAAGTTTCTACATTTTTGAAGGTAGAATTTATTTCCTTTTCTGGAAAATTAGATTACATAAATAATATATCATTTGTAAGATTCAAATTGACCTCACAAAATATTTTCTGATCCTGGGCATTATTGTTTGAAAAAGAGGTGTATGTTTAATTCAATCAATATATATTTAAATGTTTTTGTTATACTACATAGCTATAGCAGCAAGATCACAGTAATGTTTGGCACAACCTATCAGTTAAAATTGCTGTATTACTCTCCCTTCTTCCCAAATAAATTGATTTTTTCTTATGTACATAAATACTCAGTGACTCAGAGCATGGCTATAGACCATTGTTCAGCAATTTGGGATTCATCTGGTTTGTGCATATAGCCATATCCCAGAAATCATTGTAGAGTTGTTCATAGACTAGCTTTTGGAAATCATTATGTAACCCTGCTCATCCAGACATGGTTTTGTTTCTATTCATTGTAAATCCCATCCAGTTACACTAAAGGGAAGACATTTCACTTTTACATCCCTGCATGAGATAGTAATTTCTTAGGGATCCATAACAAATTGTTAAAAATTTGGGACTTAAAATTTGGGACAAAAATTTGGGACTTAGAAATCTCACAGATGAAAAGCCTAAATCAAGGTGTCCACATGTTTGTTTCCCATTGAGGATCCGAGGAGAATCTGTTCTGTGTCTTTAAATGCAAAACTACTATCTAGAGTAGTTGAATCATTTTATATTACCAACAATAATGCGTGAATGATACCATTTCTCCACATCTTTGCCAGTCTTAAGTGTCATTGATATATTTTATTTTATCCATTCCAACAGTTGTGTAGTGAAAGTATAGTGGTTGAGATTTGAATTTCCATACTAACTAATGATGTGTAACGTGTTTTCATGTGCTTATGTGCTATCTGCATATCCTTATTGAGAAATGACTTTTCATGTCTTTGGCCCATTTTCTAATGGAATTGCTTGTTTGTTTGTTTTAATGTTTTGATGTTTTCAGAGCTCTTATTCTTGCAAATAACAACCTAAACAAAATATTTGAATATAGAATATGTAATTTGAAATATTTCATCCAGTCTGTAATTTTTCCTTTGCTGTCCTCATAATAGAGTCTTGATCACTGTAGCTAAATTTCCAATGTTTTGAGTTAGAATGTGATCTAGCTTTTCACTGGACTTGCTGTTATAAAGAATGCATCACTGTGAATTCACCCTTTAATTTAATAAAAATCAATTTTCCTAGTTTTATCCACTGAAATGGCCTAGAAGCAATGGCTCAACCAAGAACAGCCGGTGCATCTAAGCACCCATATTATGGTTTCCAAATACTATATTCAACTTTTAGAAACCAGGTCATGTGGAGAACGGGTGATCATAAGATTGCAGCAGGAAATCAAATAATACTAGCTCAAGTCAAAGAGACTTTGAAAAGCCTTACTGTTAAAAAACAGAACACACTGAGCATCCATAACAAAAATAACTGCAAGGGATTGAAACATACCAAATATATGTAGATGCATGAGATTATAAAGATTATTGAAAACAAGTAAGCAAATTAGTCACTAATGGTAGGATTCAGGGAAATGACTTATTGTCTTGATTTTTTATTGTACTTCTAATTTTAAAAGATAGCTGTCCATTCATTTATTAGTTTTACATATTTTAATATGCTTTATAATGTCATTTGAAAGAAAAATATCAATTTGAAAATAATATCATTTGAAAAAGAATTCTTATTTCTTTTAAAACTAGGCAGTATCCCATCAATGAAGATATTTTATATACCTTTCTTATTGATTAACATATGGAGTAGTTTATTATTTTGATATTGTAGACCATATGAAACAATCATTTCTTATGCTTTTCAAATAAAAGCATGTTTAAAATTTCATTCTCATTGCAATGAGTGAATTGAATCATCTTCTTCAAATATGCTTCCATAGAAGTAATCTCTAGTAACAGTTTTGTATGTATATTATCATACCAGTGTCCCTGCTCACACCAATATTTACACATTAGTAGAGGATTTCCTTTCTGCACTTTTTGTTTATATTTACTAAACTAATGCTGTCTTTAACAAAATGTCCTGCAACTTTTTTTTTTAAACTTGGCAATGGATGTTTGACATTCCTATCATTCAGTAAGGAAATCTGCCTATTTCTTTACTTACTGCCAAATATATATATTCAAACCTATGCATATGAATGGGATCATCCATTCAATGTCTTATTTTTTTCATTATTTTCTCTTATTCTACCCTGTTTTATAACTGATTGAATCCCTTATTTCCTTCAGCAGGTAACCTACCTTAAAAATTGTCATCCATCAATATTCTTCATGATTGGTGATGATATACAAATAAATGGATCATTACTAAATAAATAAATGAATTACTATTTCCACATAAATATATCTATACATACATGCAAAGCAATGTTCAAACCCATTCAAGAATATGTGTGCTTAACATTCACTCAAATTATATTTAATTTTCCTTTAAAATATTTTATAGTTTTCTTTAAATGTACCTTTTACCTTTCATGTTAAATTTAATCTCTTAACAATTAAATCTTTTTTATGTTTTAAAAAAAGGGGGATAGCTCCAGACATTGATGCCTTATCAGTGGGATATTCTTTGGAATCTGTGGTCCTGAGAGTGACAGAGTTGGACTCAAATAAGTCCACCCTGCACATGGTCCATCAGTCCCTTCTATTCAAACCTATATGTGGTGCTGGAATTTGTAGATGTACTTCCAGAGACTGGAGCCTTTGGCCTGCCCATGTGCCAGCTATGCCTGGAATCTCAGTGGAGCTGCAACTTCTACTCTACAGCTCAATGGACTCACCCAAGTCACCTGGTGATGAGATGATGATAGACAATTGCCATCCCAGGGAATAGACAGAGTCTGCAGCTGCAGGCAGGATAATCCCATCCATCTTATCCATGGGATATATGCCCCCTCTCACTTGGAGGTGGAGTGGACATCACCATCCCAGACTCCTCAGGATTGGGGGAAGAGCTATGGACTAGAGTGTACTTACTGGTATTCTGTAGGAGACAAATTGTGATTCAAGCAATGGAAGAAATTACAACATAAATGTGGAGCCAGTGGCCGCTGGACTGTTTTGGTTCAGGGAGAGGGAAAAGCAGTTTTATTAAAACTTATTTTGGGACTTGGGAATTATCCTGAGTGGCATTACAATGACAGATATAGGCCATTTTACATCAGAATATAACATGCAGAACTGTGTGGGAGAGAATGTGGTTTACAATGTAAACTATGGCCCATGCTTAGTGGCAAATCCCCAGGATATGAATATCCATTGCAGGTGATGTACCACACTAATTAAAGATGTTTAAGTGGTAGGTTATGGGAGGTGTGGGAGGAAGGGAACATGGGAATTCTGTAATTTTTGTGTAACATTTATGTAATCTAAGCATCTTTTAAAATATAAAATAAATAAATAAATAAATAATTACTTAAAAAAGTGTTCATGGAATTTTTATGATATGCACTGAATCTGCATATCAGTTTGGGTAGAATTGACATCTTAATTGTATTTAGTCTTCCAGTCCATGAGCATGGAATGTTCTTCCAATTATTTAGATCTTTTTAAAATTTGTTTTAGCAATGCATTGAATTTTTCTGAATACATTTGTTTTACATCCTTGGTTAAGTTTATTCCAAAATATTTAATTTTTTTAGTTGCTATTGTAAATGGAAATTTTTCCTGACCTCTTCCTCAGATTGCACATTACTAGTATATAGAAACACCACTGATTTTTCCTTATTCATCTTGCATCCTGACACTCAATGAAATTATTAGCTCTAGCAACTTTGTTGTAGACTTTTCAGGACTTTCTAGGTATAGGATCATATCATCTGCGAATAGTGAAAGTTTTCCTTCTTCCTTTCCTATTTGGATGCCTTTAATTCTTTTTCTTGCCTGATTTCTCTAGCTAGAAGCTCTAGCACTATATTGAACAACAGCGGTGATAGTGGGCATCCTTATCTTTTCCTTGATCACAAAAAGGAAAGTTTTCCAGCTTTCAGTTTTTCACCATTTAGTAAAACGTTTTGTCTGTTTTTCATATATGGTTTTTAACATGTTGAGAAAGTTTCCTTCAATGCCTATCTTTTGCAGTATTTTTATCAAGAAAGGATACTGTATTTGTCATATGCCACATGTTTTTTTGGGTCAATTGAGAGGAGCAGGTGCTTTATCTTCTTTGATTTATTAATGTGGTTTAATATACTGATTGATAATCTTGTGTTAAACTACCCTTGCATATGTGGTATAAAACCCACTTGATTAAGATGAATAATTATTTTAATACATTGTTGGATTCAATTAGCAAGTATGTTTTTGAGAGAACATTAGGGAAATTAGTCTGTAATTTTCTTTTTTTGTAATATCTTTATCTAGCTTTGGTATTGGGGTGATATTGGCTTTATAGATGAGTTTGTTAGCATTCCTTCTTGTTCAATGTTTTGGAAGTGCTTAATTAACATTGGTATTAACTCTTCTTCGAATGCTTGGTAGAACTCACCTATAAAACCATCTGGTCTTGTGCTTTTCATTTTGGGGAGTTGTCTGATGACTGTTACAATCACTTACTTATGGTTGGTTTGTTGAGGTCTCCTATTTCTTCTAAGATCAGTATGGCTGTTCTTCCATTCCTAGGAATTTTTCCATTTCATCTATATTGCCTAATATTTTGGCATACAAGTTGTTCATAGTATCCTTTTATGATCTCTTTTACTTCTTTTGGGTCATTATTAATGCCCAGTTTTCATAACATAAGAAATAAAATACATAACTTATACATAACTTTAGCTGAATATTAGTTGAGGTGTGAGGTGAGATGCTTGTGCTTAATGTTAATTTAGAAGTCATGTCAAAAATGTTGAGTATTTTTTTAAAGAAAATTAAAGTTTTCTAATTGTCTTATTACCATGGTAATTTAAGTGAATTAGAAGTATTTAACTGCAATCTTAAATTGTAAAGTTGGAATATAAATATCAGATCTCAATTTGAGGTAAATTAAATGAGCAAATTATTACCTGGTGGATTTTTAAAATAACTGTTTTAATCCATAATTCCATAATAAATTAAGCTGCATTTCAATATTTACTTTATATTTGTGCATTCAACAATGCTCTAAATAGGAGATGATAGGAAATATCTGAGAAGTATCAAAAGTCTTAAATTGTTAATTAATTTGAAAAGTCAGTTTCTAGGATCTCTGCACTTTGGAATTTTTTCTCCTTACCCATCCATGGCAGATAAAATAAAAAAGGAAGAAAGAAAAAGAAAAATCATTCAGAATACTTGGGTTTACATATCAGCTTCCTCTCACAGGGTGTTGTCACACCTCAGTTCCAAGTGTATTCTTATAGATCAGTAACATTATACTGACACGTAAGTGCAATTTACTATGCAGCAATCTTAAAGGAGAAAATAAACCTACAGTGTCTATTTACATTTGTGTAGGCAATTGCTTAATTTACTTTTAACAAACTGTTTGTACTTGCATAAAATGCTTAAGCGTGTATAGCAGTTTCACTTTGTAAGATGTTGCTGGCCCAGACACAAAGTTTTAAAATTATTTTGTGAAAAAAAACAATATGCTATATATTTTTAAATAACTCAATTGTCATATAATACACACAAGACAAATTCATCCATTTAAAGTGTATAATTCAATCATTTTAGGTTATTCACCGAATTGTGAAACCATAACGACAATAAATTTTAGAACCTTTTTATCACCCCAAAAGGTTAATCCTGTACAAATGAGCAGTCATTCCCCAATGTCCTTTATCCCCTCAGACTCTGGCAACCAATATTCTACTTCCCATCTCTATGAATTCGCCAAATTTAGATATTTAATATAAAAGAATCAAACAATATGTAGTCTTTTTTATCAGGCTTCTTTCACTTAGCATAATGTTTTCATGGTTCATATTTATTAGAGCATGCATTGGTATTTCATTCATTTTTATCAACAAATAATATTTCATTTTATGGGTATACTAATTTGAATTCTTTCTTTTCTATATGTAAGTGTTTAAAGATATAAATTTCTCTCTAATCAGTGCTTTAGCTGCATACCCTAAGTTTTTTGGTATGTTGCGTCTTCATTTCATTCATCTCAAAGTATTTTATAATTTCCCTTGTGTTTTGTTGTTTGACACATTGGTTATTTAGAAGTTTGATGATTACTTTCCACATATTTATACAATTCCCAAATTCCCTTCTCTTATGGTTTTCTAATGTAATGTTTTTGAGGTTTTGGAGAACTTACTTTGTATGATTTCAATTCTTGTAAATTTATAGATACTTATTTTAAGACCTAGTGTATTGTTTATCTTGCTGTCCTTTGAATGAAATGATTTTTAGTACATTTTAATTTCTTTAATTTTAGAAATAAAATATAAATTGTTATAATTATTGCTTTATATAATATTGTGCCTTTTAAAGAAACTGAGAGAAGAAAGGAGTACAAGTATATATTTATAGAAGTTTTCACATTAACTTTCTTATTTGCCGTATTTGGTTTTCTTCATTTGTTCCTGTGGATTCAAGTTACCATTCATATTATTTCCTTATTCCAATATAGTTTTACTCCCACCCTATTCCTTTTGCTGTTATTGTCAAATATATTATATCTCTATACACTTTAGGACAAACAATACAATCATACATATTGTGTTAGATCTTGTTGTAATACTGAATGTGGGGTGGTGAAGTCACCAACTATTATTTTTAAATAATTGTTTACATCAAAAATTTGAATTTCTCTCTTCAAATATCTCAGATTCCTTGGCACCTTTTCAATAACAATTGAAAATATGTATGAGCCCATTTCTGGACTCTATACCATGTTTCATTGTTTTGGATGCCTATTTTGGCCAAAACCAGAATGTCTTGATTGCTGTAGATTATAGCAAGTTTTGAAAGTAGGTAATGTAAAACCTCAAAATTTGTTCTTCTTCTAAATCCTTTTGATTATTCTAGGTCCTTTTCATTTCTATGTATAATTTAGGTTTGAAATGTCTAATTCTACAAACACCTGTGATTTTTATTGAATGTGTATATAATTTGGGGAGACCTGACATAGTATCAATATTGTTCATGCTGATTCATTATTGTGAGATATCTTTTCTTTTATTTAGATCTTCTCTAATTTCTCTAAACACTATTTTGTCATTTTTCAGTGTAAAGTTTTTTTTTATTATTAATTCTTAATTTGGAAAAAAAAAACACTTTAGATTTCATACATGTTACATAAAAATATAGGGGATTCCCATATGCCTCACTCCCTACCCCTCCCACAATTTCTCACACCTGCCAGTGTAAAAGTTTTACACGTATATTTATTTTTATCCATAGTTACCTTATACTTAATGCTATTGTTCTTTGTTTTTAACAACTTTATCTCAGAATTCACAAAAATAAAAACCAAAAAGGCAGCTCAATGAGTTTTGGAAACATTACTCCTAAAAACTTATTTATTCAGGCATTTTTACCTTGTCTAGTTCCAACTGCTAACTCAGCTGTTCCTCTAATCTTCAGAGAGTTACACAAATTAACACAGATTAAATACGACATAGCCAAGGTCCCTTTATTAATGAAAAACATGAAGAAAACATGCTTAATTATATTCATATCACACAAAAACTTTTGTAAATATGATTATATTAAAAAAAAAAGTTTTCCCAGTTGTTCATTATTGTGTATAATAGATTTATATATATATATTAAACTTGTGCCCTATGACTTTGTTAAAATCGTTTATTAGTTCTGATTGTGTTCCTCTAGATTCCTCAGTATTTTTTACAAAGGTCATCCTGTCTTCTGTGGTTAAAAAAAGAATTTTGCTATTCTTTTGCAATCAATATACCTCTAATTTCTTTCCCCTGTCTTATTGAAAAGACCTCTAGTATAAAGTTAAATAGAAACAGTAAGATTAGGCATCCTTGCTCTTTTTCCAGCCTTAGGGGGAAAATATTGAGTCATTTAAATTTGGTATTATGTTAGCTGAACATTGTTCTTTCATGTGCATTTTGTCAGCATGAAAAACTTCCCTTCTATTCCCAGCACACTGAAAGGTTTTTTTAAATTTTTTATTTATTTTATTTTATTTTTTAAAGGAAGTACCAGGGAGTGAACCTGCTGGTACTTGGTACATGTAAAGCATTTGTTCAACCACTGAGCTACACCTGCTCCAAGGGAGGTTTTTTTTCTTCATGAATAGATTTTTAACATTGTCAGGTGGTGTTTCTGCATCTATTGAGGCAATAATATTACTTTTTCTTTTAGGTTTGTTAATACGGTGAATCATATTAATTTTCAAGTGATAAGCCAACCACTTTAAATTTCTGAGAAAATTGTTCTTAGTTATGATGTATTATCTCTTTAGATATTTGGGGGTTTGATTTGCTAAAGGTTTGTTTAAAAATTTTGTGTTTATATCAGCTGAAATGTTGTCTGTAGTTTTTTAAAAAATCTTTGAATGTATGGTTTGGCATAACACTAGCGTTGCCTTGATAGAATGAGCCTGTTTTATTTCCTGGAAGATTTTGTATAGAAGTGATATAATTTCTTAAATGTTTGGTAGAATTCACAAGTGAAGATGTTGGATTAGATTTTCTTTTTTTTTTTCACTTTAAAATTTTTTTCTATAATGCAATTCCTGCCATGGATTTAAGGTTATGAATATATTATATTTCTTTTAGATTGGCTTTTGGTAAATTTTCTATTTTAAGATACTTGTCTATTCTGTTGAATTTGTTAAATGCATTGTCTTGAAATTTCTCATAATATTCCCTATAATGGTAGCCATTTCTTCTGATTTCTACTACTCTTTGTAATTTGCTCTTTCATTTTTCAATTGATCAATCTACAATAGCTTTACTAATTTTAAGTAGCTTTTATAGAAACCAGCCTTTTTTCTTTTTTAAATCTCATTTTCTTTATTCTATTATTTGACTTTTAGATGTACCATTTTATATCTATTTGCTTTTTGCTTTTATCTTAATCTTATTTTTCTATATTTTTAAAGTGTAGTTATAGATCACTCATGAGAATTTTCTTCTCATGTAATATAAATACTTAATGGCATAAATATCCCTTTTAACATTACTTTTGCTGCATCACCTTTATTGATATGTTGGGGTTTCATTTTCATTAATTTCATAATTGTAAGCTAAATATTCAGCTCAAAATATGTTTTCTATTTCCCATGTGCTTTTTTTCTTGGACCCAAGGATTAATTAGAAGTGAGTTATTTAATTCAAAATATTAGAGAGTTTTCCAGACATCTTTCCAATATTGATTTTTTACTTTATCTATCTTCATGCATGTTTTGTTGTGTTTGAAAAGATTATACACCCACATAGTATTGTGTGTTGGATTCTAAAAATATCAGTTGAGCCAAGTTGGTTGATTGTATATTTCAAGTGTTCTACATTTTGGTGATACCCTGTGTAGATTTTATATCAATTGCTGGAAAGCATTATTGAAATTTTTAGTCTATAATTGCATATTTGTCTATTTCTTCTTTCATTTACATTAATTTATGATTCATGTACTTCAAAATTCTGTTATTATTCCATACACATTTAGGATCACTGCATTTTTGATTGATTAAACAATTCATTTTTATAAAATATACTACTTTATCTCTGGGATTATTCCTGCACTGAAATCTAAATTTTCTGGTATTTAAATAGCAACTGTTAACTTGCTATTTTTTTTCTGTGACATTATTTCATTGTAACGTGTTTCCTGCTTCTTTTGGCCTGAGTATATTTATGATTCTACTTTATCACCACTATTTCTTAATAACCAAACCCCTTGATGTGTGGTTGCTCTAGAATTTGCAATATACAATTCTAACATCACAGTCTATCATCAAATAATATCCTACTACTTCATGTGCTATATAAGAATTGTATGCTGATTTATTTCTATTTCCCACTTCCTGGATTTTGTGCCTATTTTTGTGTTCTATCTGCTTTCTACATACATTATAAACCCAAAACATTGTTATTTTATATTTACACTCATTTATGTTTTCAAAAATATTTTAAAGGGGTAAAAATATCTTTTAGTTATACCCACATATTTTCCATTTAATTCTTCTTCATTCTTGTGTTACATCCTTGTTTCCATTTGCTATTCTTTTCCTTCTGCTCGAAGGAAAGATATAACTTCTTTGTGTTTTGGTCAGCAATAACATTTTTTTTTTTAAAGAAACTTTAGATTACCTATATGTTACGTCAAAATATAGGTGATTCACATATACCCACCCCCACCTCCTCGACAATTTCCCCAATTAACAACATCTTTCATTAGTGTGATCTATTTGTTACAAATGATGAACACTTACATAAATATTGATACCAGCCATGGTCTATAGTGTACATTAGGTTTACAGTTTGAACTGCATAATTTTATAGGTTTTAACCAAATGTCTAATGGCCTGTATCCGTCGTTGCAATGTCATGCAGAAGAATTCCACAATTACAAAGTCCTAGAAATGCCCGATGTGACACTCATTCTTCCGTCTCTCTCCACTGAGAATCTCTGGTACCACTGTCTTTATATCAATGTTACAATTTCTCCTATTACTAGAACAATAAGTCCACAGTTTCATGTCCACTCTGTTTATGATTGACAGGGACATTAGATCACATGGGGCAGATGGATGGGACTGTCTTTCTTGCAGTTGTGGATAGTCTCTGTTTTTTTGGGATGGGCATTGTTCACCATCATCCTTTTATTAGTTGTCCAGGGTGAACTGAGACCGAAAACTGGAGAGTAGGTGTTGGCTACAACTCTCCTGAGATGTAGGGTTCAAAGGGCATAAGAAATGTTAGAAGATTTAAGTCTCTGGGACATATATTTAATGGGTATCATGATAATTATATGTTCAAATAAAAGGGGCAGAAGAACTATGTGAAGGAAAATTTTAAATGAGTCCATGCCCAACTCTGATATATTGGGGGACATGTTATCATATATGCCAAGGTAAGTCCCAATAGCAAGGTGATGAATTATTAAGATTGTCTTCCCTACCTATAGTGTACAGATATCTCTAGATCCCTCAGGATCCCACCTGCTTGAGACATTGTTTTCTCTGACAGTCAGTGAGATACTCCTAAGACTTACATAAGCGAAACCTATGAAATGACCTTCTGACTTACTTTGAAATCTCTTAGCTATAAAAACTCATTTGTATTTAATATTTCCCCCTTTTGATCAAGGTCTTTTTTCAAATGCATCACTTGTTAGCATTTGGTAATAATCCCTCAGTGCCTGGGAAGGTCATCCCCAGGAGTCATGTTCCGTGCTGGGGAGAATGTAGTGAGTTTATATGCTAAGTTTGGATTAGAGAGAGGCCACATCTGTGCAACAAGGAGGCTTTCAAGAGGTAACTTTTACACTATCTATAATAATAGGCTAAGTTTTAATTTCACAAGAACAAGGTTTAAGTAAAAGCATCAATAACAAGGGCCTGGCATATTAGTTTCTACTCTTTTGCTCAGCAGTGCCCATGTACTGTAGGGTTTCTTGCCACTCTATTAGAGAAGGCTTTATAATAGACTTTATGTTTTAGAGCAATTTTAGGTTTACAGAAAAATTGAACTTTACGTAATTAATGAGCAATTTAAAACTGCTCATTAATTACATAAAGTTCTCTTAAATACACTCACATGCCACCCCTCCTACATTTTTCTGTATTATTAACATCTTGCATAAATATGATATATTTGTTAGAATTGAAGAATCCATATGGATACATGATAAACTAAAGACCATAGTTTAAATCAGGGTTCACTCTTTGCACTGTAAAGTGCTAAAAGTATTGTTAAATGCATAATATAGTCTATCCACCTTCACAATATCATACAATTTTACCAGTTATACATATCCTGTGTTCCAAATTTTCATCCTTCCCCACTTTAACCCCTGGCCAAGAATGTTATTATCACCGTCTTTACAGTTTGCCCTTTCCAGAATATTTTATAGTGAGTATTATCCAGTAAGTAGCTTTGTTAAAGTCGCTTCTTTCACTTAGATATATGCATATAAGTTTTTTTCCATGTCTTTTTGTGGCTTGATAGATCATTTTTTAAATCACTGAATAATATTCTATTTTATGGATGAAGCATCGTTTATTCATTCACCTACTGAAAGATATTATGGTTGTTTCCAACTTTTGTCAATTATCAATGAGGCTTCTATGAACAATCTTGGGCAAGTTTTTGCAAGGGTATATATTCTCCACTCATCTGGCTAAACACTAAGAAGTGTAATTATTAAAGCATATGGTAAGCGTATGTATAGTTTTGTAAATATCTGCCAATGTCTCTTCCAAAGTGTCTGTGCCATTTTACATTCACACCAGAAACCAATGAGAATTCTTGTTATTCCACATCCTCTCCCATCCTTGGTGTTGTCAGTGTTTTGGATTTTAGCCATTCTGCTAGGTGTGTACTGGTATCTCATTGTTTTAATGTACATTTCCCTCATAACATAATGTTGAGCATCTTTCAATATGCTGTATGCCATCAATATATCTTCTTTGGTGCACTGTCTGTTCAGATATTTTGCACATTTTTAATTGGGTTTACTTGTTTTCTTACTGTTGACTTTTAAGATTTCTTTATATGTATTTTGGATACAAGTCCTTCATCAGATATGCAGTCTGCAAATATTTTCCCCAGTCTGTGAAATAAGAAATTTTTATTTTTTAAACAATTTATTGAAGTATATCATTCATACACGAATATGAATGATACATAAACTTTAAGTGTTCAGCAAACATCATGAACTTACAAAACAAACATGCATTACATCATATAGGGCTCCCACACATCATCCCCCCACAAACACCCCGCATTACAGTGAAACATTTGTTAATATATCATGAAAGAGCACTACTAACTATAGTTCGTATCTTCCTCCCCTACATATTTTTTAAAGGATTCATTTATTTATTTATTTACTTTCATCCATTCTCACCACCCCTCCTCCCCCCCATTTTTTGCTGTTTATGTGTCCATTCGCTGGGTGACTCTGTGTCCATTTCCTGCCCTCTCTTCTCATCCTTCTCCTCCTGTCTTCACAGGGATACCATCCTCAGAACCTCTGCTGTGGGAGAGAGGCATCCTACTGCCTGTACTACCTTATTTCCTGGTTTCTTAGCATGTCTCATCTTGTCTCTCCCTTGTGTCACTCTCCTGTTACTTCATCATCTTGTTGTGTGTCCTGCGGGGCCTAGTGGAGCACGCACACTTTGATCTGGCTGCTCACCCGCTCTCAGGGCTTGGTGGCTTAACCGCGGATGGGACCTGATGGCTCACCGGCTTGCGGGGCCTGGCAGCACACCCACGCACAGGGCCTGATGGCTCACTTGCTCGCGGAGGCTGCTGACCCATGTGCCGTCTATATTTAACTTTTTTTTCATTTTTACTGGGATGTCCCAGGGACCAAACCCAGGTCCCTCTATATGGGAGATGGATAGCCAACCATTTAAGCCACATCCATCCCCTGTTATATCTCTTAAGGTTGACCAAAGATACCTAGAGTTACAGTCATTTTCCATACAAGATGGTCATATAATAAATCAGGATTAGTTTATCACCAGCATTCCAAAAAGCAGAGCTAGGGAGAAAAACTAGGTCTGGGGACACATGCATGGTTTCTAATATAGCAAATCTTTAACTTACCCTGGTTATCACAAACTCAGGATAGCAAGAATATTCACATGAAATTTTTAATTTTAATGAAATCCACTTATCAATTTATTCTGTCATGCAGTATATATTTTGCTCTGTATATACAAAGTCATTGCCAAACCCAAGGTCACATGGATTTCCTCATATGTTATCCTTTGAAGTTTTCTATTTATTCATTTGTATTTATATATATGATCCATTTTGAGTTATTTTTTGTGGATGTATGAAGTCTGTTCTAGATTCATTTTTTTGGATGTGAATATCCAGTTGTTACAAAACTATTTGTTGAAAAGATTATACTTCCTCCATTGCCTTTGCTCTCTTGTCAAAGATCAGTGGACTATATTTGCGTAGGTCTATTTCTTTGGTTTTCTATTCTGATGCATTGATTTATTTGCCTATAGTTTCATTAACAATACTTTGTGTTGAAGTTGAGAAGAGTCAGATCTTTTACTTTGTTCTTCTCTTTCACTATAATGCAGGCTATTCTGGAACTTCTGTTTTTCCAGATGAACTTTAGAATCAGTTTACCTACATCCACAAGATAGATTATTTGGTTTAGTGGAGATTGCATTAAATTTACAGACCAAGTTTTGAAGAAGTGGCATCTTAATATTATTGACTCTTTCTATCTATGAATATGGACTATTTATAAATGTATTTAGACTTTTGTAGTTTTTCTTATATAAATATTGCACTTTTTTAGATTTGTACAGAAATATTTCATATTTTAGAGCTAATGTAAATGGTGTTGTGTTTTCAAGTAAAATTCTAGTTGTTCATTTCTGGAATATATGCAAATAATTAACATGCATAAAACCTTTTTATAATTGCTTATTAGTTCCAGGAGTATTTTGTTTTTGATTCTTTGGGATATTTTCCAATGATAATCATACCATCTTTAAACAAAGACAATTTATTACTTTTTCCCAATTGCTGTACCATTTATTTGATTTTCTTATCTTATCTCCCAAGCTAAGACTTCCTTATGATTTTGAATAGGTATGGTAAGAGGGGATATCTTTATCTTGCTCCTGATCTTAGAGAAAAAACAACTCGCTACTCACCATTAAATGATGTTGACTGTAGGGTATTTGTAGATTATCTTTTTTTAAATATACTTTTTAATTTTTAAAAAATTATAATTAGATTACATAAATGTTATATAGAAAACATAAGGCATTCCCATATGCCCCACTCTCTATGCCTCCAACATTTTCCCACATTAATAACATCCTTCATTAATGTGGTACATTTGTTAAAATTGATTAACACATTTTGAAGCATTGCCACTAAGTGATTATAGTTTACATTGTAGTTTAAACTCTCTCTTACACAATTTGTAAGTTATGACAAGATATATAAGGGCCCTTATCTGTCATTGCAATATCATTCAGAACAATTCGCAAGTCTCAAAAATGCCCACATATTACACTTGTTTTTCCCTCACACTCCCCTCAGAACCTCCAGTGGCCACTGCCTCCACATCAAGGATATATGTTATTCCATTGCTAGTCTGTAGTAGAATACCAGTATGTCTACTCAAGTCCATTTTTCATACCCAATCCTGAATTCTGACATGGTGATGCCCACTCCACCTTTAATTGAGAAAGGGCTTAGATCCCATGGGGAACATGGATGAGAATATTGTCCTTGCAGTTGCAGACACTCTCTGTTCCTTGGGATAGTCGTTGTCAATCATCATCTCTTTGTTAGTTGTCATGGGATAGTCCAATGATCTGGAGAGTAGGTGTTTCAACTCTTTTGAGATTCAGGGCCCAGCTGGCACATGGAAAGCCCAAAGATTTAAGTCTTTGGACATACATCTATTACCTCTAGCACTAACAATAGGTTCAAATAGAAGGAGCAGAAGAGCCATGTATAGAGAAAGTACAACTGAGTCCAACTCTGTTACACGGAGGAGAATAAATTCCAAGGCAGGGCACCATACTCCTGAGCTGTCTGGCCTGCCTATAGTGTCTACATGTCTCCAGAGTCATCTGGAATCCCACTGATTGAAGTATTATTTATTTTGGCAGTCAATGAGATCCTGCTGAGAAATGCATTAGTGTAACCTCTGGAATGACCTCCCAATTCATTTTGAAGTCTCAGCCATATAAACTCATTTGTTTTTACCTTTTCCCCCTTTTGGTCCAGATCTTTTTCCAGTTGCATTGCTATTTGGTGCTTGCTAGTACTCACTCCATGGCAGGGATCCTCATCTTCAGAAGCCATGTCCCAGGCTTGGAGGATGCTAATGCATTTATATGATGAGCTCAGCTTAGAGAAATGCCACATTTAATCAACAAGTAGCTTGGCTGGAGGTAAATCTTAGACAGCCTATAATAGTAGGCTAAGTTTCAATTTCAAAAGAAAAGGCTCATAAGTACAATAATCTATATCAAGGTCCCGTCAATGGTCCAACCTCCTTCACTAGTCATTGCCCCTCTACTCATGGGATTTTTGCTCTTCCATTAGAGAATGTAGCAGAGCTGCCCAGGATGGGAAATCCATATACTTTCAGTTATTGTGTGGATCTTCACCCACCGTGACAATGCCCCATGAACACTTGAACACATTTGTATGGCTTATAGGTATGCCCAGGTGATCCTCCTCCCATACATCCCTCATTACTGATACCCTGCACCAGTGGTTCTCCCCTGCCATAGTTGTAACCCTTCTGGATACAAACTTCTTCAAAAATGAAGCCAACAAAATGACAAAATACAATTAGTAACTATATGAAATAATACTGATAGTTTTAAAAAAGAAATAAAGTGGACATCACCATCTCAGTCCCCTCAGGATTGGGGGAAGAACTATGGACTAGAGTGGACTTGATGATATTCTGTTGTACACATACTGTGATTCTAGCAATGGAAGAAATTATAACAATGAGGTAGAGCCAGTGGCCACTTGACACTTTCGGGGCAAGGAGGGGATGTGCAGTTGAAATACAGGGGCTTCTTTAGGATTTGGAGGTTGTCCTGAGTATCGTTGTGGCAACGGATGTAGGCCATTTTAAATCAGCACACACCACTCAGAACTGTGTGGGAAAGAGTGTGCTCTACGATGTGAACTGTGGTCTATGGTTGGTGGCAAGGCCCCAGGATTGTGTAAGTCCATTGAGGGTGGTGGGCCACACTTATGGGGGATGTTTGTGATGTGGTGGGAGGTGTAGGAGGTGGGCAACATGGGAATCCTGGTGGGTTCTGTGTAATATTTTAGGTAATCTTAGCACCTCTTAAAATATATTTATATATATATATATATAAATAACATTTTTGTAAGCAAATGCACATATATGCATATATATTTATATATCATTTTATAAATATTGGTATGTATTGTGAAAATTTTGATTTTTACCCACAATAAAAAATGAATTAATTAAAAAAAGAAATAAAATATGAAGAAATTTTAAAAATTGGAATAAAATTAAAAATAATGAAGAAAAATTTTTAAAAATTTTGACATTATGTCTTTCATCACTGTAAGATCTGTTGTCTTGTATGTACAGTGACATTTTCTTCCATTTATTCACCCATGTCTTACTTTTTTCATTTTGTCTTCAAAGAAGGTTTAGATTACAGAAAAGACACATATAGAATATAGGGGGTTCCCATATATCCAACATCCTCCCCCTTCTCCCCTTTCCCCTTTGAAAATATTATATATGTGGATGGTACATTTGTTATAATTGATTGGCTAATATTGAAACATTGTTACTAACCATGGTCAATGATTTACATATGGTTTGCATTTTGGACCATACACTTTAATAAATTTTGATGAAATTAACATGACCTGTATCCATCATTGCAAGACCATTAAGCACATTTCCATTGCCCCCAAAATGCTCCATATTTCATCTATTCTATTCTTCCCTCTCCCTGCCCTCAGGACCCATGGAATCCACCAAACTTCACTCCTAGAAGAAAAAGATTCACAGTTACTGGCAACAATATTGAGGGCTTGACATACTGGCCTGTCCTCCCCTATTAAGTACTACATGTTTTCTCAAGAGACTCCTGCCCATTTATTTGAGAAAATAGCAGGTTTACAGAAATACTACTGATGTTTGCACATTGATCTTATAATCTGTTCATGTTACTGAGCTCATTTATAAGTTCTAGAAATGTTGTAGTAGATTTCTCAGGGCTTTCTAAGGATCATGCAAATAATGAAATTTTTATTTATTACTTTCCAATTTGGATGCCTTTTTTATCTTTTTCTTCTCTAAGTGCTCAAGCAGGTACTTCTAACACAATATTAAATAAGAGCAATGAAAGTGGGAATCCTTGTCTTGTTTCAGATTTTAGAGGGAAAGATTTTAGGTTTTACCATTTAAAATGATGTTAGCTGAGGGTTTTTCATATATACCCTTAATCATGTTGAGGAAGTTTCCTTCTATTCATCTATTTTGAAAGGGTTTTAACAAGAAAGGGTGCTGTATTTTGTCGAATGCCTTTTCTGCATCTATGGAGATTATCATGTGATTTCTTTCTTTGATTTGTTTATTACATTTATTGATATTCTTATGTTGAACCATCCTTGAATACCAGTGATGAAACCAACTTTATTATAGTGTATAATTCGTTTGCTGTGTTGTTGAATACAATTTGCAAATATTTTGTTGAGGATTTTAGGATGTGGGTTCATTAGAGAGATTGGTCTATAATTTTCCTTTCTTGTGGTGTCTTTATTTGGCTTCGGTATTAGGGTGATGTTGGCATATTAGAATGTGTTAGGTAATGTTCCCTCCACTTTTATTTTTTGGAAGAATTTAAGCAGGATTGGTGTTAGTTCATTTTGACATATTTGGTAGAATTCACCTGTGAAGCCAACTCATCCTGGGCTCTTCTTAGTTGGGAGGTTTTTGATGATTAACTGAATCTCATTACTTATGATTGGTCTGTTTAATTCATCAATTTCTTCTCTCATCACTCTAGGCTGCTTGAGTGCTTCTAGGAATTTGTCCATTTCCTCTAAATTATCCATCTTGTTGGCACACAATTTTTCAAAGATTTCTTTTATGATACACTTTAAATCTGTGAGGTCAATGGTGATATCTCTTTCCTCATTTCTTATTTTATGTATTTGCATCATCTCTCTTTTTTCCTTTGTTAGTCTAGCTAAGGGCTTGTCAATTTTATTACTCTTTTGGAAAAATCATCTTTTGGTTTTCTTTATTTTTTCTAGTGCTTTCTTATTTTCAATTTCTTTTAGCTCTGCTCTAATCTTTGTTATTTTCTTCTTTCTACTTCCTTTGGGGTTAATTTGTTGTTCTTTTTCAATTCCTCCAGGTGTGCAGTTAGGTCTTTGATTTTAGCTCCTTCCTCCTTTTTAATGTAGAAATTTATGACTATGGATTTCCCTCACATTACTTCTTTTGCTGAATCCCATAGGTTTTGATATCTTATGTTGTCATTTTCACGTGTTTCAAGGTAGTTATTGATTTCTTTTGAAATTTCCTCCTTGACCAACTTATTGTCTAAGAGTGTGTTGTTTAACTTCCATATCTTTGAGCTTAATCTGCTTTTCTGCCCCTTACTGATTTCCAGCTTCATATCATTGTGGTATAAGAAATTACGTCATATAATTTCAATCTTTCTGATTTTATTGTGCATTGTTCTGTGACCTAGCATATAGTCTATCCTGGAGAATAATCCATTTGCAGTCTAGAAGAATGTACATCCCACTGTATTTGGATGTAGCATTCTGTATATATCCATTAGGTCCAGATTCTTTAAAGTATTATTTAAGGTCTCTGTTTCTTTATTGATCCTCTGTCAAATGTTCTGTCTAATAGTGATAATGGTGTATTAAAGATCCCACTATAATTGTAGAAGCATTTATTTCTCCAATTGGATTTTCCAGTGTTTGACTCATGTATTTTGAGGAGCCCTAATCTGGTGCATATTTGCTTTTGATTGTTCTTTCTTTTTAATAGATTACCCCTTTTATTAATATGTAGTGTCCTTCTTCATTGCTTAAAAGAGTTTTGTATTTAAAGTCTATTTTTTCCAATATTAGTATAGCTATGCCCATCCTTTTCTGATTATTGTTTGCATGTAAAATTGTTTTCCAATCTTTCACTTTCAGCCTCCTTGCATCCCAGAGTTTAAGGTAAGTTTCTTGCAGACATCATATAGATTGGCCATATTGCCTTATCTATTCTGCCAATCTGTGCTTCTTGATTTGAGAGTTTAATCCATTAATGTTCAATGTTATTACCATCAAGGACTTAGTTACATTAGCCATATTTTCTTTAGGTTTATGTATGCCATATGTTTTTTTTATTGCTCTTTTATCCTTTTAGTTATTTTTATACTCTCTTCTACTTCTCTCTCTACCCTATTTTCCTTTCAACCTGCAGAACTCCCTTTAGTATTTCTTGAAGTGTAGGTTTCTTATTGACATTCTCTCTTAACTTTTGTTAATCTGCTAATATTTTGATCTCTCCTTCATTTTTGAATACCATCCTTGGTGGATAGAGAATTCTTGCTGGAAGTTTTTCTTTTAGTGCCTTAACAATGTCATACTACTACCTTCTTGCCTCCATGGTTCAGATGAGAAATCAGCACTTAATCTTATCGAGCTTCCCTCACATTTGATGGATCTCTTTTCTTTTGCTGCTTTCAGTATTTAGCATTGGACAATTTGACAAGTATATATCTTGGGGTTGGACTGTTAGGATTTATACTGCTTAGTATCCTCTGTGCTTCCTGGACATATATGTCCATTTCCCTCAATAGTGTTGAGAAATTTTCAGTCATTATTTCCTCAAACACTCGTTCTGCCTACTTTCCCTTCTCTTCTCCCTCTGAGATGTGCATAATATGTATGTTTGTCCATTTCATGTTGTAATTCAAGTCCCTAATTCCCTTCTGTTTTTTATTTCCTATCTTTTTATCTATCTTTTCTATTATCTGCCTGTTTTCCACTGTACTGTCTTCTACATTGCTGATTCTTTCCTCTGCCTATTAAAATCTGCTGTTATGTGCTTCCAGTGTATTTTAATTTCTTGCATTGTGCCATTCATCACCATCATATCTGTTAAATTTTTTATGTATTTACAAAGTCTTCAGTATGGTCTCTTAGTGTCCTCTTAATATCCTTAATCTCTTATTTCACTTTATTATGTTGACTCATGATATTTGTTTGGATATTCCTGATTAGTTGCTCCATGTTTTGCATTTCCTCCTGTTTTTTAGATTGTTAGTTAGACTGGGTGATGTATTCAATTTCTTAGTATGGCTTGTAATTTTTGTTTGTGTCTAGGCTTTTGTTTATCCTGATGAGTATATTCAGCTGGTTAAATTTTCTTTCTTCACTGTGGTTTTGTATTGTTGTCTTTGTTTGTGCAGTAAGCATTCACATTGAAACTTTTTTCCTGTTATTATATATCCTCACCATTGTCTGTGTTTCCTTGAAAAAAAAATATATTAGGTTCAGATGAAATGAAAGAGATAATAAGAGCAAAAGAATTATATTGATAATAATACAAAAAAGGTATAAGAAAAACTGTTCAAGAGCTAGGAAACTAAGTTATACAAGTTAAAAAATCATAAAAAATAAAAAAGAAAAAGAATAAAAATAGATAGAAAAGAAAAAATAAAATAAGAGACAAAAACGGAGAGAAAAAAAATTAGAATGAATAAAAAGGCCAGACAGATGAGTAGCCAAAAACAAAACAAAAATCAAAATAGAATGAAAAAAAACTAGAATGAATTAAAAGATGGACAGATGAAAAAATTATAGAAGGAAGAATAATAAGGAGAAAGAGAGAAAAAGAAGAAATGAAGACCAAACAAGAAGTGGTGGAATGGAAGAAAAGCAACAGAAGTCAGATGACAAAAATATGAAGGAAGGAAGAGAAGTAAAGTAGTTTGAAAAAATAATTAAAAGAAAAAAGAGGAAATTAAGAAAAGGAAAACAACAGATGAGGAACAAAACAGCAGCAAAACACACCCAGGAAAAACAGCCTTCTCTCTTAAGCCCCAAGAGACTGTCTCAGGCTGCTGTGCTCCTCAATTAATCACTATGAAGCCTACCTTCTACAGGTGATGTATCTATTTTTTGTGAATAAAATAAAGAAAAAATAAAGAAAAAAATCCAAAAATCTGCAAAACAAAACAGTAGAATCTCATTCTATAAGTTCCCTATCATAAGGTGCTAGCTGCATGCTTTAATGTACCTGGATCCCTTCTCTTAGGAAGTATTGGGACTGGAAACATGCAAGGCAGGAATTCTCCAACTGCACTACAGCAACTCTATAGGCTAAATAGGCTTTTGAAAGCTTATTGGGCTCTTCCTGCCCCTGTTTCCCTTAGGCAAGTTGGACTTTTGATAGTTTTCAGGGACCAGGCTAGTTAGTTGCCTGTCTCTGCTCCCTCCCTGACCAAGTTCCTCCCTCCCAGGGCAGCTGGGTGTGGCAGCCTGCCTGAGCAGATAGATTCCCTTCTCCCCATTCCTAAGGGTCAACTCAGTGCTGGCTGCTATCCTCCCTGAGATTCAAAGGTGTCTCAGGTGTCCTAAACCTTGGAAAGGAAACCACTCTCTACCCTTTGCCAGACCCCTCTCCATCCCAGGGAATGGTCCCTCCCACTCAGTTAGCTGGTGAGAGCCAGGGGGTTCACAGAGGTTAATTACCTTGAGGGTATGGCTTAGCCACCTGCCATTTCCCACCACAGGCAGGAGCAAATCAGGGTTTTCCTTTGGACTCTTTATCAGTTTGTCCAGCTCCCTCCATATTGATGCTCTGAAGCCTCCTGTTCTGTTGATTCCCGAAACAACTCAGTTGGGTAGGATTTTACACCTTTTCAGCCATTATTTTTTGTAAAAGAGCTGGGCAGTGCTTACCTACAACAATGCAATTTTTCAGGAACCTCTGTAAATGTCCTTTTAATTTGAGAAAATTAGGCTCTATTCCTAGATTGCTGAGATTTTTCTCTTTAATCAAGAATGGATACTGCATTTTGTGAAATCATTTTTTTTTGCATCTATGGATATGATATGAGTTTTCTTCAGTGTGTTGAGGTAATGTATTACATTAAGTGATTTTCAAGTGTCTAATCATCTTTGAATATCTGGTATAAATCCCACTTGTCATAGTTCATTTTTATGAGAATGAAAAAATAGAGAGAAAAGACAGGAAAGTGCATTCAGTGTGAAAAAAATATAAATGTATATATAAGCTTTGCTTGATAGTCACCAGTCAGAAAGAGGTTATGGCAGAACTAGCTGTCCCAAAATGTCTGTTCCCTCTTTATCTCTCATAAACCAAGAAATTTTTTAACTTGGAATACATTGGTATACTTTTCATTTATGAAATGAAGATAAGGAAATGGAAATCTTCTCAGTGATGTTTGTATGGTTTTCAGTGACATGTAAAGTGTTATAGGCACAGGAATCTGTTAATAAATTTCATTTTGCCCACCATACAAGGATTAAAGCCAGGAAACTCATTTATGGTTAAATAAAACTCATCCTTTATTTCAATCATTAGACTCATTTAATTCTCTCTTTTTTGTTGTTAAATATCATTTAAAATGTTATAAATAGATATTCAACTACATTTGATTCTGCTTTTGTCCATGAGAAAAGCATTTTTTAAATATATTGGAAAATGCAAGCATTATGGATAAGCAAGAGAACAACCTTGACAAAATCTATGCTTTCAGCAGTGACCATCAATAAAGCATATAGATAAATAAAGAGAAAATATGATTGAGGAAACACAGACTATTACTACTTGATGAATGTTTCATGTTTTGGGGGACAAATGGTATGGGCAGGGTAGAATTTCCTGTAGGAATGACTTTTAAATTGAGAACTGAAGGATAAAAAAATGAAAAAACCAGACAAACAAAGAGAAAAATATTTTTTAACACTGAAACAACAAATGAAATATTAGACATAAAAACAGACAAATGCCTGGAGTATAGCAGAATGAGGGGATTGTTTTAGATGGATGGAATGAGCTACTAATTTGGGGAAATTTCTGTGATAAACAGTTTGGGCTCTACCAATATTTAATTCTTTTGATAAAAATGTGTTATACATTTATATATAGATTTTCATATTCCTTTATTTTCCTAAGTATCCAATATCCCATATATCTAGCTACTTTTATTTCATTGATGTCTTTGACTTCATTTTTTGTCATTTGTTTGCTGTTTAAGCAATTCAATCTGTTGGTATTTCAAAATCTGCACCTACATTTGGCAGATGTTTTGCTATACTAAAATACTTAATTTCCTCGAAATACTCATTATCCATTTTCACCAGCTTCCTTTTAACTTCAGGAATTTTTTTAAAAGCTTGTAACATTTTAAATTGTAATTATTATTTCAACATATTTTACATATCCTATAAACAATATAATTTTAGAATTTGTAATGTTTTTCCAGAATTCTATGGAAAATAATGCTTCCATGACAAAAACATGTACCTGAGTGCAAATTGATTTTTTAAAAATTTTTAACATAAAATTATTTCTTTTTTTCCCTCCTTGTGTACAATGGCGCATTTCTTTACTGGTTTCATTCTCTCCTCTATTTCTTGCATCTGAAAGAGAGCTTGCCCTAAGGAAAGTACACAACACATAATTGATTGATCAATGAATAAATTATTTTTAAGGTTTGAATTGGAGGAAATGAAGGTGAACACTATTTATTATTTAGCTGGAAAATATAAAATATTTTAACATATATTTTATTCACTTGTGGTATGATTTGGAGATATATGTTAGTTTTATTTTAGTTTTTGTTATTCTTTATTTGGAGGTAGAGCCATGATATGTTTACATACCTATTATGTTTGGATGTGTTTTAAAACATTTTTGTGAGAGAAAGAGAGAAGTATAAACTGGAGTGCTTTTAAATGTTAACCTCAGTGGAGAGTTTGAGGAGTTTATCATAAATGCTTACCAGACTTCAAATTCTCTTACTTCTTAGAAAATATTGGAATTCTATTAAGTCACTGAAGTCTTGTTTTATCTGCTTATTCCTCAGGATGTAAATGAAGGGTTTTAGCATAGGAGCAATGGATGTCGTGAGCACTGTTACACCCTTATTAATCGCCAGTGAGTCTTTTGCTGAAGGTTTGATATAGATGAAGATGCAGCTGCCATAGGTGATAGAAGCCACAATCATGTGGAAAGAACACGTGGAAAAGGCTTTTTTATTTTGCTGGGCAGAGGGAATGTTAATATTGTCTTGATGATATAAATGTAGGACAAAATTACACACATCAGTGTTATAATGAGGGTCAACACAGCACAGATTATAATAGTCTGTTCCATGAACCAAGTGTTTGAACAAGCAATCTTCAGCAGGGGAAATGAATCACAGATAAAATTATCCATGATTTTAGAATCACAAAAGTCCAGATTTAGGCCCATGCTACGTGGGGGATGACAATCAACAGGCCAGCCACCCAACAGCAAAGGCAATTCTTCTGCAGACTGTGCTGTTCAGGATAGTCATTTAAGGCAGAGGTTTGCAGATGGCCACAAAGCAGTAACAGGACTTGGTGGCCAGGAGAAAAATTCTCTTATTGCAAAGAGGTCAGTAAAAAACACTTGGCTTGCACAAGCATTAGAGGTGATGACCTTGTCCCCTGTTGCTATGTTATACAAGTGACAGGGAATACATGCAGAGGTGACTGAGTTCTCTAAGAAGGAGAAATTTTGTAGGAAATAGTACAAGGATGTTTTAAGGTGATAATCCAGTATGATGAGGGAGATGATTGTCAGGTTCCCAGTTATACTCAACATATAGGTGAAAAAGAAGAAGACAAATATCAGAATCTGCAGTTGTGGGATTTTTGTCAGTCCTAGCAGAATGAATCTTGTTACTATACCATTTCTCCTTGTTGACTTCTAACTTCTGTCCAATCTGCATGTAATATTCAAAGACATTTTATTATCACGTGGTACTTAATCATAATTTTTAGATTTTTTATATTAAATTTCTTACAATTTTTTCAAGTTTTACTGTTTAAATCTGTACACTGGGAAAGATTACTTTTGATTGCTATTGGTTTACAATTTTATGAGGAACAAAGATGTCATTTGACTCTCAAGAATTCTTTTTGTTATATTTACTTGACATTTTATTCCTTCTTAAAGTGCTATTATACGTCAGATAACTTGGGTTCTTCATGCACAGTCTGTAGTCACATGAAGTTTCTGTTTTAGCTCTAAGAATAAAGATTTTATTTTCTGCTTTTGTTTATATCACGTGCGTTTTCACCCATTAACAGCTCTAAAGTCTACACGTGCCTGAACACACACACACACACACACTTGAATGGCTCCCTTCTTGCTAAAACTGATTCCTTCGATTTCTGCTGAGTTGATCTTCCTTCCTCCCCCTTTAAGAATCTTTTTTTATTAAATGGACCCACCTGTATAATCCAGGTTAATCTCTTAATTTGAATATCCAAAACTTCATCACCTCTGCCAAGTTCATTTTAGCATTTAAGGTAACATATTCACAGGAATTAGGTTTAAGTGATTAGGGGGCCATTATTAAGTCTATTACAAGTGAGTAGGATTGTCCTGGAGAGACATAATTATATAAAGGCATATTGTGCTGTAGGTGCCAATAGGTAGAGGTTATTCTAGCACAGGTACTAGTTGAGTTGGTCTGAACAAAATTTATCAATTTGTGCTTCAACATATTAGAAAGCATTTATTTGGAATATGCCCCCCCCTCTCTTTTTTAAGTGGTATTGGGGATTGAACCTGGAATGTCATATGTGGGAAGCAGGCACTCGACCACATGAGTTCCATCTGCTCCCAGATGTGAACTTTTTTGATCACACACTGGTTCCTATCCCTTATATAAACACCACAGAAATATTTCCTCTCACCTTTTTTATTTCTAATTACTGAGTGTTTATTTTCTTGCTGATAATACTATATTCACTTTTCACATTCTTCTTAAGTAGATTGTTTTAACTCATTAAATACACTCTCATAAATACTTTCTTGAACTTCTAATTGCTTAATCTCCAAAAATGGCTGCTTTTCAAAATCTCAGGAACATAGTCAACCATATCCCTCCCCCAAATTTCCTATATGCATCCCTTTACTCTAAATGCTTTTATAAAATAACCTAACTAATAGGTTTCTCCAATTATTAAACTAATCACTTTCAATGGATCATCTTTCCAGAATAATTTTTCCTCTGATACTGTTTGTTTTATTACTTATCTATGATCCAGAAACCCTAGTTCTACTTGTCATACAAAGACTTGTTCATTGCTTTTTTGAACATTTTAAGCATATATTCTTCTGGAGACATAATGAACCTGTGATATATCGGGTAGAAGAATTTCATAGGATGCAATTCTTACTTCTTTCTTAGGGCTAATGGAATAGCATCCATAACTCACAGAGTTTCAGATGTGTATATGACACCTAAAAATATATATACTGTCAAAAATTGAATAAAATTTTCCCAATAGAGATATATTATTTCTTTTTTCAGGATGGATCTAAACACTGCTGAAAGGGAATTTATTGAATTTGCTTTGTCTACAAGCTGAATATTGTGAGTACTTGTATTTTTTGAAGAAAAATTTAAGATGAAGTAAGATTTTTCACAAAGAAGCCCAGTTCTGATTATATCCACTATCTACATTCTTGCCAAAAGTGATATTTGGCTTCATTTCTTTGCCAATTTACCAAGTGGAATAGTTTTATTTTCATCGCTGCTGCTTTTATATACCCTATTCATCCCTCAGTAGATATAGAAAACATAATTCAGCTACTATGAAATTCTCAATTAGTGGCAATGTCTTCTTGATAGATTTTTTCCTCAGTGAGCATACTATACTATATACTATACTATATATATATATATATAAATACTATACCAATATCCAAACATTTTAAAAATGGAATTACTGCTTCCCAAAAATAAACTTTACCTGGAGCCTCCAAACATTTTATTTTCTGATAAGTTTCACTATTGACCTATTCTCCCAGGGCTGCTGTGGTAATACCACACATGAGTTGGATTACCAACAGGATTTTATTGTCTCAGGGCTTTGTATGCTAGGATCCAAAATCAAGTTTCAACCGGCCATGCTTTCTCCCAGAGCCTGCAGCATTCTGAGGCTGCCTGGCTGCAATCCTTGAAACTCCTTGGCTGGCAGCTCTGCCTCTGTCACATGGTGATGCTTCCTTCTTTGGCTTCTTCTGACTTCTGGTTTCTTCTGACTTACTGTGCCTGAAATTCCTCTGCCTTGTAAGGACTGCAGCGATTAAGACCCACCCTGATTCAATTTGGTCTGATCCAATAAGGACCTTTGAAGATCCTGTTCACAAATGAGTCCACAGTTAAACTAGTAGCAACACCTTCAAAAGTCCTATTTACAAATGGTTTGACAATGGGAACTCTGAATAAGACCTGAGCGTGTTTTGTAGGGTTCATGATTCAATCCCCAAACACTGTATTGCTTTAACATATTTCCTTCCAGCTGATGTGGAGATGGTCAGTTCTGATGCTATGTCCATTTATTATTTCTCAGGAATTCAGTCACTGTTACAGAGAAAGGGCATGGACTTCTTTGTATGAGAGTTTACACACTTTGGATGGATTGCATGGTATGTGAACAAAAATCATTAAAACTGCTTTTTAAAAAAGCTAGCCAAAACCCATACACAAAAGGTGGACCCAAATGTAAGCTATGGATTTCAGTTACTAATTATATACTGATATTGGTTCATCAATTGTAGCAAATGTAACATGCAGATTAATGCAAGATGTCAATAATAGAATGTGGGGGGGAAAGTCAGGGAACACATGGGCATTCTGTGTATTCTTTTTGCAATTTTTCTGTAACCTTAAAACTGCTCTAAAATTAAAGTTTATTATTTTTAAAAATTAAAAAAAAAACATACAAACAAATGGATTGACAATGGGAATTCTGAAAACGACTTGAGCATGTTTTGAGGGGTTCATGATTCAATCCCCAGCCACTCTATTGCTTTATCATATTTCCTAACTGCTGATATGGTGGAGGGTCAAGTCTGATCCTGTGTCCATTTATAAAGTCTTAGGATTTCAGTCACTATTGTAGAGAAAGAACATGGACTTGCTCATGGTTTGCGTGAGAGCTGGGATGCTCTCTTGTAAGGTAGATCTACACCTGACATTTACACAGACCATCTGGAGGTGCATAAATGACCATTTCTGCAGTGCACCTCCTTCCCTCAATTTGCTTTTTCTTAAAAGACAAATATCTCTGCTTCTCTGATGTAACTAATACAGCCCTCACAACTTTCAGTAGTATTCAGTTCCAACATTTTATATTTTTACAGTCATTAAGAATGTAACTATAGGAGAAATCTGACATTAAAAATCAAGTACTAAGTAACGAATTGATGTAAGTTATTATTGACTGGTAACTTTTTATATTACAATAGGGGAGATCTTTTCATTTTGATTTCTAATGAGATGATGTGACATGAGCCAAAGTGTCCATTGTAAGTTTTTTTTGTAGCACCATAATGCTTCTTAAAATCCCTCAAGTTATACTGCCTTCAGATGAGCTCCTACTCATCATTGCATAAAATTATCATACCAATGAACACAGACTATATAAGAGTAATGCACAATTAAAACTGACATTTCCTTTTAGCCATATTAACACTCACATCTCAGTTTTATACAGTCAAGAAAGCCATTTACCAGACACAAATATCACCTACTCTTAAAAAGGAAGATATAACCCATACAACACAATTAATCAAATTTACACTTCTGGCAGCTAATCATAGCCTCCCTTTATAAGTTATTTAACTAGAACAATTCATACATTTATCAATTTGAAAATTAGTGTCATATTGCAAATCTACATAAACATTTCCAGTCCCTTTTTTGAATCTATGTGAAAAGTTACAGCAGCCTTGGATGAGTTTTATTTCCTATCTTCTTCTAATTATGTCAAGTGCTTTAAAAAAACTTCTTATAGGTTTGAAAGACTTGGTTTTCTGACCTCTCTTTGTTCAGAGAGTGGGTTTAGCAGTTTCAAATGTAGTATTTTTTTATTTGTCAAATCTGTAAACAAGTTAATAAACAAAAGTTTCCTTGGTGACCCTGGTTCAAAATTTAGTGATGGATCATTTGTGTAATGAACTTTGGGAGAAAAAAAATCAATCCGAATCTACTAACAGTGGGGACATGGCCTAGTGAGATGGGAAATAGAAATCAAAGCATGTAATAGAGATAGGTGGGAAAACCATAAGAATTTAGTTTTAAAAATCCTACACCACTTACTTTTAAAATTTCTAACGTGTAATATAATTAAAAGATCATGCTTCTCTTTTCTTTCTTTTGTCAATTTTTAATAAAATGAAAAATTATATGTTGGTATGAGAGTTGATCAAAGGAACAACACAGAAGTACCCATGGCCAAATAAAAAGGAAAATAAATTTTATAAGTAGCAATAAATGCTATTATTTTTGAGCATATACTTCCATACTTTCTTCCTGCAAATATACCCATGTATGGCACATGTAACATTTACATATGCATGAACATTAAACTAAAAAATGTACTTGCATATTGAGAGATAAATATTCTCAGATCCTAATTTAATATTAGAGATATGTGAATCTCTCTTTCTCATTCATTATTGCTATACCTCATTTTAATTCCATTTAAGCACAGTCCAGTGAATTAAAATAACATCAGTGTTTAAACTAAAAATGTATTGTAAAGGTAGGCTCTTTCCAATATTTGACCATTATAAAATACAATTTTATGGTTATCAATTTTTTTATCATTAACAAATCATTTTAGTTCCTTTGACATTTTTCACAATTGTATAAACTATTCAGGAAGAATCCTTATACAAAGCTTTTATTTTTGCATATTTTCAGACTAATTGTTCGACATATATGCTGTTTGTTAAATTTGCGGATAGCCGTAAGTGAATCCCAGTACAGACCATAGGATTTTTGGAGCAAAGCCCTGAATCCTTTGTAGATATCTACCCTCCTTTTGAGAAACAGCTTCGGCTTGCTACTGCGTCTTAGTATACTGAGACTGAACACTTAACTATTAGCCACCAAATACCCTAAAACTGAGCTTTCCATCATGAACGTTGAGTTGTCTGACTCAACACACCAAAAATTTGAGCATGCATAGCAGCTCTCCATTATTAGTTGGAAGTGATATATAAAAGAAAGGGTTTAAGTAGGCACTGAAGTCTCTAGTAAGTTACATGAAGCTCTGGCCCAATGCCAATGGCCCCTACCCCTGCCTATTACCGTCTTGCACCCAGTCCGTATCAATGGCCTCTTACGTAGTTCTCTATGATTAGTTGACTAAGGGAGAGAAAATTGGGAATAATTTAAAGGCTGTTTTCACAATGTACAGGCACTACTTGAAATCTCTACAGCTCTTTTCTTGCATGTCCCTGAAAGATAGTGGTGAAAAGAAATCCTCCCAGGTGGCAGAACTTCAAGGAGTGCCCCTGGTTGTTCATTTTGTTTTCAAGGACAAATAATCAGACATGTGGTTGACATAATACTTGGGTTGTCTGGATAATTAGGGAGGTGGAAGGAACATGATTAGAAACCTGGTGACAAGGAGGCCCAGGAGAGAGGCATGTGGATAGAACTGACCTTTCTGAATGGACAAAAAAAAAAAAAAAGATCTGTGTGGCCTTATGAATGCTCACCTAAGTGTGACCTCAGCATGTGAAGATTTTTTATAATCAAGTGAATAGTTTGGCCTATTCTGAGGAGACCAGTCAGTCTATTTTACAACCATATCTGCCATTGTCCAATGGGTTCATGGCCAAGGAGTCAAGGTGTAAGAATGGAGGTTATGCATGGATTCAGCAACATGCACAACCACACTCCAAGGCAGACATGACTGCAACAACTGCTGCACTGCTACACAGTGTGTTGTGGGAGTTCAGACTTTGGCACAATAGAAACTTTCCATAAATTACCATTTTATTACTTACACAGCACAATGTGTTCAAAAGACCAGTTGAAGAGATCCCAGTGCGTTTGGTCACCTTGGGAGACTAACTGCTTGTGTCAGGGTCAGTGGATAGCTTACCCAAGTTAGAGTTGGAGAGACAGATGCTGTACAGTTTGAGTGTTGATTATTTATATACCCCAGTGGGAGGTGGTCCTGCCACTGAGAGTTCTTTCCCTGATAAGCATCTGGAACTGGTTGTGCCCGGGATTGGATTATGTTCAAAGAATGGTCAGTCCTTTCCATTAGACCTAGTATCACCAGGGTTGTGGAATAAAGAGACTGACACACCTGCACACAATAAAAAAAGAGCCAGTGTCTAGTTGAGGGCCTGGACATGGCTGCTGACCATGTATCTTGATTTTTCCCAAAAGGGAGAATCTCTTTCACTGCCTTTTCCAGGTTATAAAGGCTGCCAGCATTCCTTGGCTAGTGGCAGCTTTTTTGACCTTGGCTCATGTCATAACATCTCCCTCTCTTACTCTCCCACTTTATCTTTCCTTGAAATTATAAGGACCTTGAAATTATGTTGACTCACCTAGATAATCCAGGATAATCATCTCCAGATCCTTAATTTAGCACATTTGTCAAGTTCCTTTTGTGTTTTAAGATTGCATGTTCACAAATTCTGGAGATACGTACTTGGGCATATTTGGGATGTCTTTAGTATGTTTACCACAGTTGTGTATAAGAAGCTTGGAGTGTTTTTTCATACTAGACAGTCATGGAGATATGAAATACTACTAATTTTTTGTCAAAAGGACTTATTTTGTTCAAATAAGACAATTGAAGCACCAATAAGATAATAACTGCTTCGATGAAATATATCAAATATATGTGAATGCACTGAATTGACAAGTTAATTTAGGCAACATTGCTCATTCTTGGAGTGTATTAGAAAACTGACATGTGGATTTTTATTGTAATTTTTATTTTGAATGTTAGAAGTTCATTCTTTTATTGGTTTTGCACTTTTTAACATGAGTTAAATAGAATTGCACATATGAGACATAATCTTGCCAAATATGCAAGTAACGATGTTTTCTAAAAATAAAAATTCTTGTTTATTCCTTTTAAATGAAAAGGAGAATCTCATAATATGAATATAATGTGCACACATTTTCTTATTGATTAAAATTTTAAAGTAATGTCTTTGTGTCTTGGTTTTACAATAATTCCTAAAATAAATATTTCATGATTGTGAAAACATACATGTTTGAAAAGTCATTCTGGTTGCAATGTGTGAAACAAATATAAGGCTATCATCTTTCTTTAAATATTCTTACAGTGATATAATTAATGTTAACAGCTTGGTGTGTACATTATCACACCAGTGTCCCTGCTAATACATATATTTGTATTTCATTGAATTTCCTTTTTTCTAGTTTTTGTTTATTTTCACTACAATATTGTGATAATTAATGACACATCCTGAAAGTCAACTTTTTACTTCACCTAGCAAATAGATACTTGATGGCCCTCTCAGGTAGTAAATTGAAATCCTCGAAAAAATATTTATTTTCCACTATAAATAGGTATATATACATATATATTAATATATATATACCTATTTATATATAAACCCACATGTAAAAATGGGGTCATCTTAAAAATGTCTTATTTTAAAAAAATATTCTTCTCCATTTTATCTCTGATTGAATCAATTAATTTCTGCCACTGATAGCACTCTTTGAAAAGAGCCTTCACTTAATATTCTACATGCTTGATGACTATATACAAATAAATTATTAATATATGAATGAATATTTTCTCAATATATAAATATATCTGTATATACAAATGATGGAATTAAAAATTCTCAAGAATATTGAGTGCCTTTCTTTCATTCAAAATATATATTACTTATACTTTATTTTCCATTTTATTTACAGTTACCCTGTGCATTTCATGTTCAATTTATTATCTTGACAATTACATTTTTTTAACTATTATTACTGAAATAATATTTCCTCATTGCTTTCTGGTGATTATGATATTATAAAAATAGTTTATTCATTTTTAAGTAATTTCCATCTGTTGATTTTGAATACTAAATTTTCTTATTAATTCTGCTACTTTCCTATTAGAATTCCTTGAGTTTTCAGGATATGTAAGAATCATGGTGGAAAAAATAGACATGCCACAATTCATCTGTGTTAAGATACTATCAATTTAAAAAGCTAGCCTTATTTTGACTAATAGAAATGTTGTTAAACTATGAGCAATACTCAATGTTATCCACTGTACTTCAGAAAAAAATGGTGCCAATAAAATTTATAGTCACTAATATGTAATAGTTTCACCTGCTCTTTCCATTATTTATTCTTAATGTTTTCTTTTATTTTAGTGCATTTCCATGAACTTCTAATGGATTATTGAATATTTATCTCTTTTCTACTTATTCACGTTCATTGTGGTGTGGGTTTTTTTTTTTTTAATTATGGGTAAAAATCAAAATTCTCAAAATACATACAAACATTTGCAAAATGATATATAAATATATATGCATATATGTGTATTTGCTTACAAAAATGTTGTATATATATGTATATATATATACATATATTTTAAGAGGTGCTTAGATTACCCAAAATATTACACGGAACCCACTGGGATTCCCATGTTACCCACCTCCCACACCTCCCATCACATCCCACACAAACATCTCCCACAGTGTGGCCCACCACCCTCAATGAACTTACACATCCTGGAGCCTTGCCACCAACCATAGACCACAGTTCACACTGTAGACGGTGTGGTTTTTTTTTAATGCTATTTGACTTTTCAAAAACTTGGTGTTTTATTTCTTTAACTTATATAATTGATTTTATTTTCTACTAGTAACTTAACTTTGAATTTATTATTATTATTATTTCAAATTTAATAAGATAATAATAATTTATTGTTATAGCTGACAATTTGGCAAAAATGATTACATTTGAGATAAGAGAATTACTTTTTTTTTTTTTTTTAGGAGGTACCAGAGATAGAACCCAGGATCTCCTACTTGTGAAGCAGCGTTCGAACACTGAGCTACACCCGCTTCCCAGAAATTGCTTTTGAAAACGGTTTTTCAGTTCTTCAAGTAATTTACAATGCAGTAATTGTATCTCATTGCTTTCAGGCTTGTAATTAGCTAATTAAATGGGAATAACTTAATTTCCAAGGAATTATATTGGTGTGGATTCCTAAATTCTTTATACCTAACTATTTAGATTATTATGGGAGAACTGGGACCGTACAGGCTTAACTTGTGTTAAAAGTAGGCACAGGGCATCAAACATACCTCATACATGGCAGACAATTTTTTTTCTGTAAATTGTACTCTATGAAAATGTGCATATTTCATGATTCAAGCTTTCATTGAGTGTGCAGTGATTTGCTAGTTCTGAATTTAACCTTTTGCATCATTCGATGTGCTGCCACCATATAGATGCTGAAATTTTGCTCATAATTCCTTGGCATTCATAGCGCAACTGCAGCTCCCATCCTACAGCATAAACTCTCCTGAGAACCCACAAGTCATTTTATAGTTTGTTGCTCTACTTAGGTTGCATCTTTCTGACTACTTATTTACAACTTTGCAACTTATTTACAACAGATACAAGAGAATCTTAATTAAACTTTTGCAGCATTTCTATGTGTTTTTACTAGTAGTATTTTGAGGTTAACTTAATCCTCAATTTTCTAAATTATTAAGTGCTATTATTTCTAAATTGCTGTTTGTGTTTTTATATTAGCCTTATATCATCCCTTATGGAGTTTTTACATAAAATTTCTCTTATTTCATGTATTTGGATATAATTGTGATGCATAAATGAGTAGTGCTTCAAGGGATATTGCTCTATAATTGATCAAATAATGAATTCACTATATCAAAGACTATAATATTATGAAGCTAATTTCACTACAATAGCTGTTTTTTAAGAAAAGTATTTAAATGTTTTAAAACTGAGATGTAAAACATTAACAACTATTTGTATGAAAAGGGAGCAAGCAAGATTGGTTTGAGGAGTGTTCAACAAAACTATTTTACAGAAGTGTTGGAACACTAGTATTTTAACTAAACCAAAACAAGTATATAAGCAATGAGTAAAAACATCCAGCACCACAAAGGATAAAAATAAATCTTTTCTTTTGAAATGCTCCTTTACTTACTATTTTTGATACTTAGTAGAAAGCATTTTTATCCTTTTGATTGAGTCCTTGAAGGCTTTCTTAACTTGATTGTTTCTCAGGGTATAAATAAAGGGGTTCAATGTAGGTGAAATAGAAGAAATGAGCAAGAAAACCAATTTATTAGTGGTCACTTCTTCCTTTGCTGTAGGGTTCATATAGATGGAAATGCATGTGCCATAGGTGATGGAAACCACAATCATGTGGGAAGAACAGGTCGAAAAGGCCTTCTTCCTTTGCTGGACTGAAGGGAATCTAAAAATTGTCCTGAGGATATAAGCATAAGACAGAACTACACAAGCCAGAGTCATAATCAGAGTCAGCACAGCACAGATTGTCACTGTCTCTTCCAGGAGCCATGTGTCTGAGCATGCGATTTTCACTAGGGGAAATGCATCACAGACAAAATGGTCAATGATGTTAGAGTCACAAAATTCCAGTTTTAAAAACATTTTAAGTGGTGGGATTATTATACACAAACCAGCTGTCCAACAGCAGATGATGAGAAAATTGCAGACATTTTTGCTCATGATGGTCACGTAGTACAGGGGTTTGCAGATGGCCACATAACGGTCATAGGACATGGCAGCAAAGAGATAAAATTCTGACACTGCAAAGAGGTCAGTAAGAAATACCTGTATGACACAAGAATTATAGGTAATGACCTTGTCACCTGTAACTATGTTATATAAAAATCTAGGAATACAAGCAGATATGAAGGAGACCTCTAAGAATGAGAGATTTTGTAAGAAAAAGTACATGGGTGTTTTCAGATGAGAATCTATAAATGTGAGTGTGATGATGGTAAGGTTCCCAGTTACACTCAGCATGTACGTGAGAAGTAGAAAAACAAAAAGCAGAACCTGCAGCTGAGGGTCATCTGTCAGTCCCAGCAGAATGAATGCTGTTATTGTGCCGTTTCTCATCACTGACTGCTAACTTCTCTTCAAGCTGCATGTGATATTCAGAGATGTTTTCTTATTCATTATTCAAAGTGTTCTATAATTTAACATATTCAGTATTTTATTCACCATTCCATTTTAAAAAATTGTTTTACTTTCATTGTTTGCTTAGGATTTTAACTTTTGACTAAATTACCTCACAGATTAGGAGTAATCTTATTAATAGAACCAATCCCTTTGGCTCTCAAGAATTATTCCCTAATCAAAAGTTAAATTTTACATTTTACCATTGATTTCATGTCTTTTCCAAACACTTTCTACTATTAAAAATACTGCTAAAAATTAACAGATAACTTGGGTTCACTCTACAAACTCTAACTAGAACTTGAATTGTATAATCATAATAAATATTTTTTTTTATTGATTGTTAGATGAGTGTTTTTAATTCTCCTTAATGACCCTAGCTTTTCTGTTGCACTTAACATATCCATGATTTTTCTGAATATGCATATCTTTCATAAATATGCATGTAAACTATACTTCTGACTAAACAGATGACTGCCTTCTATTTCTTGATTTTCCAATAAAATAAATTACTTTTACTTCATGATACCATTTTTGCCTAATATAAAAGAGTTAATGCAGAAGTCAAGAATATTTTAACTTTGTGTTTAGGTTGCTCCACAGATATTTTTCAAGTCAACCATTAATTATACCAGAAGGGATTCAAATGTTTCCAATATGCAATCATTATTGCAAGGTCTCTGGTTTTTTGACATCATAGTACAGAAATCATTCTCCTTTGTATCCAGTTTATTTGTTTTATGAGCAATTTCACTTTAATGTTTACCATACCGTGTTCACATTCTTGTTGAATGTGGACTGCCTTGGCTGTGAGTATTCGTAAATTTCACTGAGTTACCAAAATAGGGAAGAAGCAGTGACTGAGCCATAGATTTCCTGCAAGTTAGAGCTTCCCTAGGGAATTTGGTATCTCATTCAATAACTGTCAACTATTTATTTCAAGATGTAGAAGAGCTTTTATGCATCAACTCACCTACCTGCATTCCATCCTTCTCCTAATATCTCAGTTAAGGCACACAACACTGTGAAACCTTACTTAGACTTCAAAGTTGGAACATAATTCCATCCTCAAACTATATAATTTTCCCCCATGATATTACAACTTCCTATTCAATAAAAGTTAACAAAAGTGTAAAGCATAATTTACTGATACCTGTGTATTCTCACTTGCAATCAAATGGTCAAATGAACACAGAGTTCTTTAATGAGCTGTTGTCACTTCATTCAATATATTATCCATTTTGGAGGTAGTGGATAAAGACCATGCCTATAGATTTCTGTACTTACAGAAATAGTTTATTAATTATAATTTGAGGTTAAATGTATTGCCCAAGTAGCCATGGATATTTCTTATATTAAGTTAGGTGTGGATTTAATATTGTCTCATGCATAAAAGCCTCCCAAATACTTACATTTATCTACTAGAGAAATTCTAAAAATATATATATCATAAAAAATATATGTTGGTTACATTACAAAAAATAAAAATTATTGCTGAAATCCATTTTCTCCTCAAGAGCAAAATATGACCAAATCCTGCAAAGGTAATTACAATCCAAGAAAAATTTCCTCATACTTACTTATTGTTAGTAAATGAGAGCTTCTGTTAGTTTTCTCAACCTGGGAACATTAAGAATGTAATGTTGAAATGATATTTTGATGAGTAAATTTATATCTTCACCTTTGCTGGCATATCTGGGAATGCATAGAGCTCCCTGAGATTGTGATCTTTAATAAATCTGACAGACTACCTGAGAATAGGTTTAGAGGTGTTATAAGCCCCCATATGTTATTACTCTTTTCTTCATTGAAAAGAAAACAAATTCCTTTAAGGCAGGAATGTCAGGAAATCTACTCACGGGTGGAAAAGAGGATATTCTAAAGAACCAGGACAGAGTGAAGTGCTTTACTGCTTGGAGCATGAAGTTTTAAATATTGATGTATATGCCACTAAATGAATAAAATGTTCCTTGGTGACAAACATTCAAGAATTATTAATGATTTTTTAGAATAATGGCATTTTTCCAAAAAATAAACCAAGAACACAGACATCAATTGGGACTGTGTCCTTGGAGACAGGGGATGATGCATCTGCATCAGACTCAGGTTAGGAGGACAATTCTATTACTCAGTAACATAACTCATATTTTTAAAACTTTCACATCTACTAAGCATTTGTGAGATTAAATCCTTCATTTTATAAATAAGGTCCTTTAGTATAATATATAAATGTTTTATTATCATTGGGCATTTCACTCAGATAAGCAGAGACTTTTTATAGGATAATATGAGACTACTGCTTACATTGAAAACCTCATTCTTCCAGAATTTTCCTCTCTAAACACACCCATTAAATTAAAGGAATTATTCACAAATGAATAAAAATTTGCAACAATATTCTATAATTGGATGGGGGAAAATATGCTTTTGTATCCTTAAAAACATCTTAATTTACCACATAAATTTCTGATTTAACAGAATTAATCACTTTGGATGTATGAAGATGTTGGTATTTATTTCCCATATAAATTCAATTTATAATATTCTTTCAGTTTGCACAGTTATCATTCTATCAAAACATCTTTATAGTAATATTTTCCACATGTGTGAGAATAATTGCTAAAAATGAAAATTGTAGATTAAAATGTTAACTTATTTTTAGAAATATTATATACTGTTATAAAATATACATAAGGTTAGTTTATTAAAAATTTTTGCCTCTGTAATTAAATTATTAGAGTACATTACTTTTAATTCTTTCCATACTTTCTTCTTATAATTATACTTATTATATTTTTTAACATTATAGTAAGTCTTTAAAAGTATCTATGCCTGTTTTTGACATATGGTTGATGGTTTTATACATTCAGAGCTATCAATTTTTTTGGCTTTTTTTTACATTATTGAATTATTATTGATATACAGTAAACCGCACATATATAAATTCAACATTTTGTTTATATATGATATATGTATAGCCAATAGATGTATTAACCCAAACAAAACAATGAACATATCAATGATTCCTAAGAATTTGCTTGTGCTCTTTTTGATCTCTCCTACCTGCCCATCCTCCAATTTTCTCATTCACTGAAGAGCAGGGATATCTGTTCTGATACTACAGATTAGTTTGCTTTATTTGGAATTTTATATAAATGTGCTTGTTTTCACCTGGCTTATTTCCCTCAGAATACTCTTTTGTGAGTCATTCATGTTTCTTTTCCATTATTT
>JAKSZT010020895.1:705459-738024 GCA_026826555.1 Tolypeutes matacus
TGAGAGAGGGCTTATATCCCATGGATATGGTGGGTGGGATGATCCTGGCTGCGGATGCAGGCCCTCTCCATTCCCTGGGATGGCCATTTCCCATCGCTGTCTCCTCACCAGGTGACTTGAATGAGTCCATTGATCTGTAGGGTAGGAGTTGCAGCTCCACCTAGATTTCATGCACACCTGGCACATAGGTAGGCGGGAGGCTCCAGTCTCTGGAAGTATACCTAAGAAACTCCAGCATCACATGTAGGTTTGAATAGAAGGGACTGGTGAACCATGTGCAGGGAGGACTTATTTGAGTCTAATTTTGTCACTCTCAGGAGCACAGATTCCAAAATAGAACCCACTGATAAAGCATCAGTCTCTGGGGCTATCCCCCCTTATATAAGACCAGGGTGTCTCTGGAGCTCTCAGGAACGCCACTGAGTGGGGTGATAGGCACTTAGATGTTCTATGAGCTCCTACTGAGGTGTGCGTAAGAGTTACCTCTGGGATGACCTCCCGACTCTCTTTGAAATCTCTTAGCCACTTGAACTCATTTGTCTTTACCGTTTCCCCCTTTTATTCAAGGTCTTTTTCCAGTTGTGTTGCCAGTTGGCACTTGGGAAAAGTTTTCAATTAGCAATAATTAGCCTTATACCTTAATACCTTGTGATTTTACTTTGCATGTACTTCTTAACTAATATGGTTGAGGACATTTTGGTGTGCTTCTTTGTCATATATCGTCCTTGGTGAAATGTCAGTTTAAATTATTGCTTATTTTATTATTTGTTTTTTAATATATTTTTAATTTATCTTAAAGACTTTTATTTACATAAATGTTAAATAAAAATATAGGGGACTCCCATATGCCCCACTCCCTACACCTCCCACATTTTCACATTAGAGTAGTACATTCATTACAATTGATGAAAACATTTTGGAGCATTGCCACTAAGCATGGATTATAGTTTATATTGTAGTTTACACTCTCTCCTACACATTCTGTAGCTTATGGTCACATATGTAGTGGCCTGTTTCTGTCATTGTAATGTCATTCAGGACAATTTCCAACCTGAAAATGTCCCCATATTTCACCTGATTTTCCTTCTCCTTGCCCTTAGGACCTACAGTAGCTACTATCTCTCTATCAATGATATAATTTCTTCCATTGCTAGAATCACAACAAGTCTATAGTAGAATACCAGTAAGTCCACTTTAGTTCATTTCCCAGGCCTGAGGATTCTGGGCTGGTGATCCCAGTTTACCTCTAAATGAGAGGGGGTTTCGATCCCATGGGGCAGATGGATGGGACTCTCTCGCCTGCAGTTTTCAGCTCTCTAGGTTCCTTGAGATGGTCGTTGTCCTTTATCATCTCCTTGTTAGTTGTCTGGGGTGAGTCCAATGAACTGGAGAGGTGTTGCAACACCATTGAGATTCAGGGCCCAGCTGGCACATGACTTTCCAAATATTTTAGTCTCTTGGATGTACAGCTATCAACTCTAGTACAAATTATAGGTTCATATAGAAGTGTCAGAAGAATCATGTTTAGGGTAACCACAACTGAGTCCAACTCTGTCACATGGGAGAACATAATTCCAAAGTAGGGCCCCTTGGCAAGGTATCCAACTCCTGAACTATTTACCTAGACTAAATTATCTGGATGTTTCCAGAGCCCTCAGAAGCCCCACTATTTGAGGCAGTATTTACTTTGGAAATCAATGAGATCCTGCTGAGACATGCATAAGCATAAAGTCTGGAATGACCTCCCCACTCACTTTGAAGTCTCTTAGCTATATAAACTCATTTGTCTTTACCTTTTCCCCCTTTTGGTCAAGGTCTTTTTCCAGTTTCATTACTAATTGGTGCTTGGTAATAATCCCTCAGTGCCAGGGAGGCTCATCCCCAGGAGTCATTTCCCATGGTGGAAGGAAGGAAATACATTTATATGCTGAGTTCAGCTTAGAGAGAGACTACATTTGAGCAACAAGGACACTTTCAGGAGGTAACTCTTAGGCACCCTATAATACTATGCTAAGTTTCAATTTCAAGAGTAAAGTTTCCTAAATACTCTCATCTATATTAAGGGTCTATGAATAGACTACCCTCCTTCACTAGTCATTGCCCCTGTACTCAGGGGATTCTTTCTATTCTGCTAGAGTATGTGCCAGAGCTCACCAGATTGGGAATTCTCTATTCTTATGGTGTATTGTGTGAATTTCCACTCACCCGTGACAATGCCTCATGAACACTGAACAAATTTGTATGCCTTATATATATGCTCAGGTGACCCTCTTCCAATCTATCCCCCATCACTGACAACCTGCAAAAATGATCCTCCCCTGCCACAGTTGTAACACTTCTGTGATCCAAAACTTCTTAAAAAATGTATACAACAAAATAGCTTAATTCAATGAATAAGAAAATGAAATAATAATGGTAATTTTAAAATTAAGAAATAAAATATAAACAATTTAAAAATTTTTTTAAATAAAAAAAATTTGGAATGATAAAAAATGAAAAAAAATATGTTTAAATAAATGTTTTGGCATTATGTCTTTCATAACTGTAACATCCTTTGTATTGTAAGTAGTGATATTTTCTGCTGTTTATTCCCCCAGCCTCTTATTTTTTTCATTTTGTCTTCAAAGAAATTTTAGGTTACAGAAAAGTCACATACAGAACATAGGGGATTACCATATTCCCAACATCCTCCCCCTTTCCCCATTTCCCTTAATAATAATATTTTATATGTGGATGGTTCATTTACCATGAGATTTACCACATCCAATATCCTAAACCAGTAACCCTCCTCTGCCTTGTTGCCAAAAGAACATTTCCAATGTTGTAGTTTTAACCACATATCTGCCAATGCCCAGTGTTCACGTGCTGCCTCCCCCAACCCTCCTCCCAGATCCACAGACATTTCAACTCACCTTCCCTAACCTACCTCCCCTACAAACCAGTACCACCCAACTCAAAAGTGTCACTGCACCACTGTCATGCCCCTCCCCTGCACAATTACAGACTTCCTCCATATCATAGATGTTGCCCATATGGCTGTTGGCTCACAACCTTCTCCTTTTCTATCTCTTGTAAACCTATCTTCCAGACTCTAGCTCTGTGATTCTGTTCAATTTACTTAATTCATATCAGTTAAATCATGTAATATTTGTCCTTCAGTGCCTGGTTTTCTTCACTCAACATAAGGTTTTCAAGCTTCATCCATATTATCCCATGGGTGATACTGCATTCCCTCTTACAGCTGAGTAATATTCCATTGTATGCATATACCACAATTTGTTTATCCATTCATCTGTTGATGGGCATTTGCATAGATTCCAACTTTTGTCAATATTGAATAATGCTGCTATGAACATTGGTGTGCATATAGGTGTTTGCGTCCTTACTTTCAATTCTTCTGGGTGTATAACCAGCAGTGGAATTGCTGGATCAAATAGCAATTCTATAGTTAGCTTTCTGAGGAGCTGCCAAACTGTCCAACACAATGGCTGGACCATTCTACATTCCCACCAACAGTGGATGAGGGTTCAAAATCCTCCATATCCTCTCCATCACTTGTAGTCCTCTGTTTTTTATGGCTGCCAGTCTAATGGGTGTAAGGTGGTATCTCATTGTAGCTTTGATTTGCATTTCCCTAATAGCTAGTGACGTTGAATATCTTTTCATGTGGTTTTTAGCCATTTGTATTTCTTCTTTGGAGAAGTGTCTGTTCAAATCCCTTGCCCATTTTTTAAATGGGTTGTTTATCTTTATTTTCAAGATATAGGATTTCTTTATATATGCTGGATATTATGCTCCTATCAGATATATGATTTCCAAATATTTTCTCCCATTGGGTAGGCTGCCTTTTCACTTTCTTGACAAATTCCTTTGAGATAGAACAATTTTTAATTTTGAGGAGTTCCCATTTATCTATTTTTTCTTTCATTGCTCATACTTTGGGTGTAAAGTTCATGAAACTTTCTCCTAATACAAGATCCTGTAGTTGCAACCCTACATTATTTTCCAAGATCTTTATGGTCTTGGCTCTTATATTTAGATCTTGGATCCACTGAGTTAATTTTTGTACAAGGTGTGAGGTGGTGTTCCTCTGTCATTCTTTTGAATATGGATATACAGTTCTTCAAGCACCATTTGTTGAAGAGGCCATTCTCTCCCAGTTGAATGGGCTTGGTGGCCTTGTCAAATATCATTTGACTCTATATGCAGGGATATATATCAGAATGCTCAAAATGGTTCCATTGGTCAGTATGTGTATCTTTGTGCCAATACAATGCAGTTTTGACCACTGTAAATTTGTAGTGTGTTTTAAAGTCTGGTAGCACAATTCTTCTGACTTAATTTTTCTTTTTCAATACGTCTTTGGCTATTTGGGGCCTCTTGACCTTTCAAATAAATTTCAAAGTTAACTTTTCAATTCAGTAAAAAATGCTGTGGGGAATATTTTGGGATTGCATTAAATCTGTAGATCAGTTTGTGTAAGATAGACATTTTAATGAGGTTTAGTCATTCTATCCGTGAACAGGGAATATTCTACCATTTATTTAAGATTTCTTTGATTTCCTTTAATCTTGTTGTGTAGTTTTCTGCATTCAAGTCATTTACATCTTTAGGTAAATTTATTCCTAGGTATTTGATTTTTATTTTCTTTTGTAAATGGGATTTTTTCCTTGATTTCCTCCTCAGATTGCTCATTATTGGTGTACAGAAATGCTACTGCTTTTTGCACATTATCTTATAACCTGCCACTTTACTGAGCTAATTTATAAGATTTAGAATGTTGGTTGGTAGATTTCTCATGGCTTTCTATATATATGAGCATATTTCATCTACAAATAGAGAACTTTTTAACTCTTAGTTTCCAGTTTGGATGCCCCTTATATCTCTTTTTTTGCCTAAGGGCTAGAGCAAGTACTTTTAACACAATATTAAAAACGAGTAGTGACAGTGGGCATCCTAGTCTTGTTCCAGATCTTAGAGTGAAAGCTTTTAGGATTTCACCATTGTGTATGATGTTAGGTATGGGTTTTTCATTTATACTCTTTATAATGTTGAGGAAGTTTCCTTCTATTCCTAGCTTTTAAAGAGTTTTTAATCAGGAAAGGGTGATGCATTTTGTCAAATGCTTTTTCTGCATCTATGGAGATGATCATGTGATTTTTTTTCTTTCAGTCTGTTTATGTGGTGTATTACATTGTGTGATTTTATGTTGAACTCTCCTTGCATATCAGGATAAAACACACTTGGTCATGGTGTATAATTCATTTGATGTGTTATTGTATATGTTTAGCAAGATTTGTTTAGGATTTTAGCATCTAAGTTCATTAGAGAGATTGGTCTATAAGTTTATTTCCTCGTGGTATCTTTGGCTTTGGTATTAGGTTGATCTGGAATTACAGAATGAGTTAGGCAATGTTCCCTCCACTTCTATTTCTTAGAAGAGTTTAAACAGGATTGGTGTTAGTTCTTTCTGGAATATTTGGTAGAATTCACCTGTGAAGCCTTCTGGTCCTGGCTTCTTCTTACCTGGGAAGTTTTTGCTGACTAATTCTATCTCATTACTTGTGATTCATCTGTTGAGTTCATCAAATTCTTCTTTCCTCAATGTGTTCTTTCGTGTTTCTAGGAATTTCCTCTAAATTATCCACCATGTTGGCATAAAGTTTTTCAAAGTGTCTTATGATTCTCTGTATTTTGTGTGGTTAGTGGTGATATCGCCTTCTTTAACCCTTATTATATGTATTTGCATTACATCTCTTTATTTCTTTGTATGTCTAACTAAGGGTTTGTCAAGTTTATTAATCTGCTTGTAGAACCAGCTTTTGATTTTGTTTATTTTTTTTAGGGCTTTCTAACTTTCAATTCCAAATAGGTCTGTTCTAATCTTTGCAATTTCTTTCTTTCTTCTTCCTTTTGGGTAATTTGTTGTTCTTTTTCTAATTCCTCCAGGTGTGCAGGAAGATTTTTTACTTTAGCTCTTTATTCTTTTTTAATATAGGCATTTATGGCTATGAATTTCCTTCTCAGGACAGATTTTGCTGCATCCCATTTGTTTTATACGTTGTGCTGTCATTTTCAGTCGTTTCAAGGTAGTTACTGATTTCTTTGGAAATTTCTTCCTTGACCCACTGTTTGTCTAAGAGTGTGTTATTTAACCTTCTTATTTTTTTGCCTAAGCTGGTTCTCTGATCCTTACTGATTTCCAGCTACATTCTTTGTGTCAGAGAAATTACTTTGTATAATGTCACTATTTCTGAATTCATTGACAGTTGTTCTGTTGCCTAGGATGTGGTTTATCCTGTGAATGATCCATGTGTATTTGAGAAGAATATATATCCCATTGTATTTGGATGAAATGTTCTGTATATATCTATTAGGTCCAGATCCTCTAATGTATTATTCAATGTCTTTGTTTCTTTATTGATTCTCTTTTGAGATATTCTGCCTAAAGGTGGTAATGGTGTATTAAGTTCCCACACTATAATTGTGGAGGCATCTATTTCTCCACTTATTTTCTCCATTGTTTGCCTCATGTATTTGAGGTGCCCTGGTTAGGTGCATAAATATATATGATTGTCCTTTCTTCTTGATAGATTATCCTTTTTATTAATATATAGTGCTTTCTTTGTCTCTTACAAGAGTTTTGCATCTAAAGTCCATTTTGCCTGATATTAGTATACCTACTCCTGCCCATTTTTTGTTATTGTTTGTTTGTAAATTTGTTCACCAACTATTTACTTTCAGTCTTCTTGCATCCCTGGGTCTAAGTTGGGTTTCTTGAAGACAGCATATAGATGAGTCATATTTCCTTATCCATTCTGCCAATCTGTGTCTCTTGACTGGTGAGTTTAATCCATTAACATTCAATATTATTACTGTCAAGGAATTACTTACATTGGCCATATTTTCTTTAGGCTTATGTATGCCGTAAGTTGTTTTATTTTCTCTTTTTATCATTTTAGGTGTTCTTACACTATCCTCCAACTCTCTCTTTCCTGTTTTTTCCTTTTGTCCTGCAGAACTTCCTTTAGTATTTCTTGAAGGGCAAGTTTCTTATTGACATATTCTCTTAATTTCTGTTTATGTGTGAATAACTTAAACCCTCCCTCATTTTTGAACTCCAGCTGTGCTGGATAGATGATTCTTTTTTGGAAGTTTTTTCTCAGTACCTTAACTATATCATACCATTGCCTTCTGGCCTCCATGGTTTCACATGGGAAATCAGCACTTAATCTTACCAAGATTCCCTTGGATGTGATGGATCTCTCTTCTCTTGCTGCTTTCAGTATTTTCTCTTTGTCTTGAGCATTGGATAATTTGACAAGTATATGTCTTGGAGTAGGCCTGTTAGGATTTATGTTGTTTGGGTTGCCTCCTGGACATGTACTTCCATCTCCCTCAATAGGTTTTGGAAGTTTTCAGCCATTGTTTCCTCCAACACACCTTCTGTCCCCTTTATCTTCTCTTCTCACTCTGTGATGCTTACAATGCATATCTTTGTGTGTTTCGTGTTGTCATTCAAATCCCTAAGTTTCTGCTGGGTTTTTTCTATCTTTTCATCTATCTATTCTACTCTCTGTTTGATTTCAGATATACTGTCTTCCACATAACTGATTCTTTCCTCTGCCTGTTCAAATCTACTGTTATGTGCTTCTAGTATATTTCTGATTTTTTGCATTCTGCCATTCATCAACATCATATCCATTATCTTTTTATGTATGTTTACAATTTCTTCAGTATGTTCTCTCAGTGTCTTCTTAATATCCTTAATCTCTTTCTTCACCTCATTAAGTTTATTCCTGATGTTTTTTTGGACATATCTGATTAGCTTTTCCATCTCTTCCTGGTTTTTAGTTTGTTCATTGGTTTGGGCCATGTCTTTCTGCTTATTAGTATTGCTTGTAATTTTTTTAAATAGTGTCTAGGCATCTGTTTATCTTGTTGATTTTATTCAGCTGATTAACTTCTCTCTCTACTATAGGGTTTTATTTTGTTGATGTTTTGTGTGTGTAGTACGGTTTCAGTTTCACACTTCATTCCTCTTATTCGGTTTCCTTGCTGTTGTCTGTGTTCCCTTGGGAAAAAAAAATAGGACCAGAGTTGAGAAAAAAGATTAGAAGTGAAAGAAGAATAATAGTAATAATAATACTAAAAGCTAGGAGAGGTACTGTACAAGACCTAGGAAAATGAATAATTAACATGAGTAAGCAGTTAAGAGGAATAAGATTTGAATAGTGTAATTGAAACAATGAAACAAGACACAGAACAAAGAAAAATGTAGAATGAATTAAAAGTCTGGGATGATGAGAAGAGAGGAGGCAAAAAATGAAAAGAGAGAAAGAAGAGTAGAAAAGAAAGAAAACAGAGGGAAAAAGATAGATGAATAAAAACAAGCATAATTGCAGATCCAATAAAAAGAGGTAGAATGAAAGAACAATAACAGAAAACAGAAGATAGAATGATGAAGGAAAGAAAAGAAGGAGCATAGTTGGAGAAAATTCATAGAAAAATAAAATAAAACAAAAAAACAAACAAACAGGGAAACAAAGGAAGAGGAAACACAACAAACAAGACACAAGACAGAAGCAACTTATTTTAAAAAAGGAGAGAAAAATAAGAACAAAACATAAAAATAAACATGGAAAAACAGCCTTCCCTCTTAGACCCCTAATGATCTTCTCAGGCTGCTGGTATTCATCAGTCAATCACTAAAATAAGGAAACTACATAAAGGAACTTTTTTTTTTTTTTTAAATAAGAGATCCAAGAAAACCTAATACAAATAGAATATCTATATGATTCCTGCCGTAAAGCTTCAGCTGGATGCCTTATAACACAGTGGACGACTTCTCTAACAAGAGCTAGGAATCGAACCAGTGACCTCATATATGCAAGGAAGGATTTCTTCCACTGAGCTAAACCATATCCTTAGGTTATTTAGCCTTTCAGAAGCTATCCACCCGCTTTACCTCAGGCAGGTTAGATTCCTTGCAGTTTACCAAAGTCCTGTTTATTAAGCTCCTGTCTTTACCTGCCTCCTCTCTGATCTACTTCTTCTCTTTACCTGGGTGGCTGGGCATGGCGTGGCAGCCTGTTTGAGGAGATCACCCTCCCCACTTCCTTTTGAGTGGGAGTCACTTCTGATATTCAAGAGGGGCTCATCTGGCCAAATTCACCACAAAGAAATCACTCTTTACCCTCCCAGACCCCTCTTACTCCCTGGGAATCCACCTTCACACTTTCTTCAGAGCTGGGAACCAGTGGCTCCACCTAAGGTATTTGCCCTGAAGGTGGGGTATATGTTTCTCTTTCAGCCACAGGGATGAGCAACTTATGATTTTCCTCTGACTTCTTTATCTTGTAGCCTCCTAGATGACTCAGAACACCTTCCCATTCTATATGTATCCAAAGCAGCTGGCAAGGAGGAAGATGTCTGCTTTTCTTTCAGTTAGATGTAATTCACCAGGAGTTTTACCCTCACTTAATATCTCACGGCTGGTGGAGAGAATACTTTCCCAGCAGCCAGGAGGTTCAATAACTTAGGGTTAGATAGAACCAGGAAAGTTACACTTCAGACAAAAACTCAGAAAGAAAAATATGAAAGGGGCAGGATATGGGAATAATTCAGCAGAGAAAGAAAGAAACTCTATAATTCGGAACTGACTACTTGAAAGGAGAACTTTTTTTTTTTTTAAATAGCCACTCTTTTATAGTTTCTGACATATGGAATGTAGAAAGGTAAAAGAGCATAGAAAAAGAAAAGCAAATGAAGGTCTTTCTCAGAATAGAAGTAGAAATAGGGTAATCAAGACTACTTTACTTAAAGATGGGAAATATAAGGAACTTAAAAGTTACGCAATTTTACCGAATACTCAGTGATATGCAAATGTCATGGTCACTTAGAGGACAACAACTAATCCAAATCATGTGAGTGGTCAAATGACTTGTGGCTTCTTACCCTCCTCAGTGTTCCCCTCAGGTCTCCAGTCCAGCACATTTCACAGAGCACACCTCCACCAAATGCATAAAAGGGTCTTTTTACACTAAGCAAACCAGCAAATTATGCAAGATATTCAGATAAGGTTTTTGTTTGGCAGGGGGAGGCACCAAGGGAATAAGAAAGACTGAGAATATATGTGATATAAGTATTGTCAGATTTGTCTTTTTTTCACAAGAAGAATGCACTTAGCAATTTTATGTATGTATATATATATATATGTATTTTTATTTTTTTTAATTTATTGAAGTATATCTCTCATACATAAGCATACATAAACAATAAGAATAATAAAAGTTGTTAACTTACAAAACATACATAACATCATACAGGACTCTCATACCTCACCCTATCATCAATAACTTGCATTGTTGTGAAACATTTTTAACTAAAGATTAAAGAGTATCCTCAAAATATTACTACTAACAAAAGTATTCTTCCCCCAACCCACCCAATTATTATGATTATTTTATATCATTTTTACATGAACATACATAAACAATAAGTGTATATTAAAAGTTGTGAACTTACAAAGCAAACATGCAGAACATCATACAGGGGTCCCACACATCAACCCACCACCAAAATCTTGCATTGTGACATATTTGTTACAAATTATGAAAGAATATTGTCAAAATCTTATGAGTAACTATAATCATTATCTTACATTTTGTGTATTTTCTCCCCAACCCACTCCATTATTATTATTTTTTAATATATTTTTATGACAGAAGTTGTAAACTTACAAAACAATCATGCACATGGGAAGAATTCCCATATAACACCCCTCGATCAACATATCACATTGTGGTGGAACATTTGTTACAGATTATGAGATAATATCCTCAGATACTACCAGGTCCACAGTGTACAATTGGCACACTTTTTCTATACTTCTCTATAATCAGCAAAGTATACCTTTGGCTTTGATGCATGAGTATTACATTATTACTGTTAAGCACAGACCAAAGGTCACTCCAGTTGTATTTTTCCCATGCTTCTTCACAGCTTCGCCATTCTGCAATAGTGTTGTAAATCTGTTCTAGCTCACAAAAGACAATCTTGCATCTCTTCCACCAAACACAATTCTCATCCACCTCTGGGTTTACTGTGCTATTCAGTCCTTAGAATATTCTCTAGCTTTCTGTCAATTGGTATTTACATCCCTAGATTAATATTTTCAGCCACAATCCCATTTATAAATGAGCTGTTACTATAATGGGTTATCATCAACTCTGTATATTTCCACACTTTTACAGTAAAGTTAATTAAATTTTCTACATACATTAAACATCAGTTTTCCATCTCAGTCGTACTCTTATCTTCTTTAAGAATCCACCACCTACCACCAGGTTTGAAGCTATTTTCCTACATTTTCTTCTAGAAGCTTTATGGTTCTTGCTTTTATATTTAGGTTTTTGATCCATTTTGAGTTAATTTTTGTATAAGGTGTGAGATAGGGGTCCTCTTTCTTTCTTTCTTCTGGCTATGGGTATCCAATTCTCTCAGCACCATTAGTTGAATGGGTTTGACAGGCTAGTCAAAAATCACTTGACCATAGATATGAGGGTCTGTTTCTGAACCATCAATTTGGTTCCATTGGTCTATGTGTCTGTCTTTATACCAGTGCCATGCTGTTTTCACCATTATAGCTAGGTAATATGATTTAAAGTCCAGAAATGAGTGTCCACCAACTTCACATTTCCTTTTTAAGATGTTTCTGACTATTAAGGATCAATTATTCTTCCAAATAATTTTGATAATTATGTTTTCCTGTGATTTTCAGTTAGCCAAGATTCCCCTCATACTGGGGGTGTAGTCAAAATAGCAGCTACTGGAATCTTTTGGACTTGGACAGGTTGAAAACTTTAGCTGTTCTTAGGGTTATACTTTTGCCAGCCGAATTTCTAATCAGTACCTGAAATCAGTGGCCAGCCAGCTCTTCCTCTCCTGTTTTTGGGAAATAGAGCTTCCACCTCCACCCACAAAATAGCTCCTGTGGCTGCTTGCACCACCAGAGTAGGATGATCACCGGTCTCCATGGTGTGGCCTGTATTTTCTCAGAGAGGCTGGTGCAGGTCCCCTCACAGCTTCCTCCCTGCCAGAGGTGGGCCTGGGGCTTATACTACAGCTGCAATTTGATCTGGATGGAAAGAAGCTTGTCCTTATCAGCACTTCTTGGTTGTTCCCTTTAGTATTTATTGAAGGACAATTTTCTTGTTCAGAAACTCTCTTAATTTCTGTTTATCTGTGAATAATTTGAACTCTCCTTCATTTCTGAATGCCAGCATTACTGGATATAGAATTTTTGGCTGTAATTTTTTTTTCTTTTAGCACCTTAATTGTGTCATAACATTTCTTTCTCTCCTCCTTGGTTCCAGATAAGAAATCAGCACTTAATCTTATTGATCGTCCCTTGTATGTGAAGGATCTCTTTTCACTTGTTGCTTTCAGTCTTCTTTCTTTGTCTTGAGCATTTGACAATTTGATAAGTATAAGTCTTGTGTCATGCATGTTAGGATTTATACAGTGTGGGGTGTGCTTCCCTTCCTGGACATGTCCATCCATGTCCCTCAAAAAAGTTGGGGCAATTTATATCCTCCAATACTCCTTCTGCCCTCTTTCCCTTCTCTTCTCTTCTACCTATGCATATGTTTGTGCATTTCATATTGTCATTCAAATCCTTAAGTCCCTGATGGATTTTTTCTCTTTTTATTTATCTGTTCTATTATCTATCTTATTTTTTATGTACTGTCTTTGACATTACTGATTCTTTCCTCTGACTGATCAAGTCTGCAGTTACATGTTTCCAGTGTATTTTTGATTTCTTGCATTTTGCCATCCATTACCATCAAATCCATTATTTTTTTATGTATGTTTACAATTTCTTTAGTATGTTTCCCCAGTGTCTACTTAATATTCTTTATTTCTTTCTTCACTTCATTAAGGTGAGTCTCCATCTCTTCATGATTTTTTTTTTTTTTTTTTTTTTTGGTGTACACATTAGACTGGGCCATATCTTCCTGTTTCTTAGTATGGTTTGTAATTTTTTGTTGGTGTCTAGGCATCTGTTAATTTTGATAGGCTCATTAAATTGATTAGCTTCTCTTTTTACTGTAGGGTTTTATTTTGATGTTTTGTGTGTGTGTCAGGTAAGGTTCCTTTTGAACATTTGGTTCCTTTTATTTGTCTGTGTTGACTTGAAAAAATATTAGGATCAGAAAAAAAGAAGGATATAAGAAGAGAAAAAGAATAATAGTAATAATAATTTAAAAGGTAGAAGACAGACCATACAAGAGCAAGGAAAATAAATAAGTGAGAGGAGTAAATAGTCACAAAAAATACAAAGGAATAATAATAATAAATATGGAAGAGAAAAAATGAAACAAGAAACTAGATGGAGAAAAAATATAATGAATTAAATGGTTGGAAAGATAAGAAGAGAGGGAAAAGAAAAGAGAGAGTGAGGGAGAGAGAAATAAATTAAAAAAATTAAATCCAATCAATAAGAGGTGGAATGAAAAAAAAAGCAACTGAAGAGAGAAGATAGAAAAATGAAAGAAAGAAGAAATTAAGAAGGTTGAAAAAATACATGAAAGAGAAAAAGGAAACAATGGGGAAATACAAAACAAGAAACAAAACAACAGCCACACATACACACAAACCTCAGGAAAAATAGCCTCCAAGCTTAGGCAGCTCAGGAGTTCCTCAGGGTGCCAGTACTCATCAATCAGTCACCCTGCAGCCTGCCCTCCACAGGTGATGTACCCTGTTTTAGCAAATAAAACAAAGAAAGAAAAAAAAGGAACTTATAGAAAATAGAAGATCCAAGGATGCTAAAACAAGAATAAAATCTATCTATACCTGCCCTGTAATAAGGTATCAGTGCGTGCCTGATAAACTGAAACCCTGGGGCCACCTCAGTGCTGGTTGGGGTCTTCTTGAGATTCAATGGGTCCTCAGCTGGCCAAACACTCTGAAAAGAAACCACTCTCCACCCTCTGCCAGACCCCTATTCCTCCCAGGGAATGCTCCCTCCCACTTAGTTGACCACAGTGAGCCAGGGTTTAACCAGGGCTTTTCACCTTGAGGATGCTGCATACATGCTATTTCCTGGCACAGGGGTGAATGATTAAAAGTTTTACTTTGGCTTCATTCTGTGTCTTGCTCCTTCTGGATGATGCATAGACCGTTCTTGTTCTATAGATCCCCAAGCAGCTCCCTTGGGTAGGCTTTTACCTTTTCTTCACTGTCCTGGCTATCTACCGCGATGCCATCTTCCTGGAAGCATATACAGCACCTTTTGCTTTCAATCTATTGATATCCTTGTGTCTAAGGTGAGTCTTTTGAAGACAGCATACAGATAGCTCATATTTCCTTATCCATTCTGTCACTCTGTGTCTTTGGATTGGGGAATTTAATCCTTAAGCATTCAATATGTTTACTCAAAAGACAGTTCTTATTTCATACATTTTGACCTTTGGGTTTTATCTGCCACATTTTTTTCATCACTTTTTTTTTTTTTACACTTTTAGTTACTTTAACTGATATAATTTTCATTTCTCAATCTCTTGCAAGCCTTTTTCTCCTGTCCTTTCTTTGGTATTTCCAGCAAAGCCAATCTCCTGGTTACCAACTCTCTTAGTTTCTGTTAATTTGTGAATACCTAAACGCACCCTCGTTTTTGAAAGATGATATAAAAAATATGAGAATCTTATATCTTGCTGGATATAAGATTCTTGACTGGCAGTTTTTCTCTTGCAGTATCTAAAATGTATTTACCAGTGCCTTCCTGCTAGCATGGATTTTGGTGAGCAATTTGCACTTAATCTCATTGTTTATACCTTATATGTTATGATTGCTTTTCTCTTATTGTTCTCAGAGGTCTGTCTTTGTGTCTGGCATTTGTCCTTCTAATTAGTATGTGTCTTGGTGTTACTCTATTCAGATTTATTCAGATGGGAGTATGTTGTCCTCCTTGAACATGGATATTTATGTCCTTCATTAGAGTTAGGGAATTTTCTACCATTTTTTTTCTGCAAATATTCCTTCTGCACCTTTTCCTTCACTTCTGCTTCTAGGATATCAATACCATGTATATTTGCACGTCTCTTGCCATTGTTTACTTCCCTGAAAAACTATTCAGTTTCTTCCATTATTTTCTTCATTTATTCTTCTGTATGTTCACTTTCCTCAGTCATGTCTTTGAGCTCACCGATCCTTTCATCTGATTTTTAAAATTTGTCCATTGTATTTTTAATTTCATTCATTGCACCTTTCATTCCCATAAGATCTGCTAGTTTACTATGTATGTTTTCAAATTCTTCTTTGTGCTTACCCAGTGTCTTCTTAATATCCCTAAGCTCTTCAGCCATCTCATTTAATTTATTAAAGAGATTTGTCTGAACATTTATGAATAGTTGTCTCAACTCCTTTATGTCATCTAGAGGCTAATCTTTTTCCTTTGACTGGGCCATAGCTTCCTCTTTCTTGATATGGACTGTAATTTTCTTGTTGGTGTCATGGCATCTGGCTTACTAAATGTATTTATTCTGGGTGCCTTTCTTTTCTCTTTAGCTTAGGTCTTTCTTGTCATTCCTCCCTTGCTGGTGGTATAGTAAGAGCCAAAGTTGTAGTTGGTACTGTATGCTGTGGAAGCTGCAGTTGTCCTCATTGCTTCAGGAGCAGATGAAGCTTCTCCCACATTTCCCTGCTGCCAGGGGTAGGTTCAGAGCTGCTGCCATGTGTAAAAATCCAAGTCATGCAAGCCAAGAATGTATGTAGTTTCCCAAAGAAACTGATGAAGCTTCATGTCCGTTCTTCCCTTTTCTCGGGCGGGGATGGAGCTGAAGGTTTGGGAAAAATCTAAACCATTTGGGTCCAAAATGATGCAGTTGCCAAAGTAGATGAACATAGCACCAGCGACCCTCTTCCCCATATAAGGGAGATGATGGAAGCCCCAAAGTGCCCCAAAATCTAATCCTTATGGGTTGAATTTGCCTTCAGTTGTCCTGAGAAGCACCACACCCTCTTGTCCTATAGGGGATCGAGATTGTTCAGCCTAAAAGTAACTACAATTGCCCTAAGAGGAAACATCAGAACCCTCTTCCTTTCTGGGTGGGGGGAGGTCAGGCATGGAGATGGAATGAAAGGTGCTCAACAAACAAGTTCATGCTGGCTGGAGGTGTCTGCAGTTGTCCAGAGAAGCTGAGGAAACAGAGCTCTACTCCTATCCTATTGAGGAACAGGGAAGGAGGTACAGGTGGCCTAATACCCAGTTTGTGCTGGCCAAAAGCATCTGCAGTTGCCCAAGGAAACTAAAGGAAGAGAAGCTCCCAAGTCTCCTATGGGAGTGGAGTGGTGGAGATGGAATTGAAGGTGCTCAAGAAACCAGTTTGTTAGGACCAAAAACACCTGCAGCTGCCCAGAGAGGCCAAGGAAACACAGGTCCTCTTCTATCCTATTAGGATACAGGGATGGAGCCCCAGGTTCCTACTATGCAGTCTGTGTCAAGCAAAGTCGCCTGCAGTTAGCTGGAGAGGTTGGTGCAGTTTCTGCCAGCTTCCTCACTGCTGGAGGCAGGACTGGAGCTTAGGCTAGGACTGCAGTCTGATCTGAGTGGGAAGAAGCTGGTCCATAGCATCTCTATGATTTTCAGTCAGCCCTGCTTCCCCTCTTGATACGTGAGGTGTTAAAATGGCAGCTGCTGGCTTCTTACCGACTTGGACAGTTTCAAACTTCAGCTGCTCTTAGGATTATACTTTAGCCACCTGAATTTACTAAATGGTAGCTGAAGTCAGTGACCAACCATCTCTTCCTCCCCCATTTTGAGAAATGCAGCTTCCAACTCCAGCCTCTGAACAGCTCTCAAAGAGGCTGGTGCCTCCATTGGAGGACGGATGTGCCTCCGTGGTGTGGAGTGCTCTGCTCAAGCAACTTCACTGCACATGGGCAGGCTCCTCCTTCTATTCTTTCAAGGATGTTGCATGATGCCCTTCTAGTCTGCTGGGCCCCTGAAACAGGTGCTTTATATAGCTCAGGGTGTTTATTAACTGCCCTGTGGGAAGGGATGACTCTTGGAGCTTCTTACTCAGCCAAAATCTTGCCTCAACTCTCATCATTTTTTTTTTAATATATCATATTTTTCATGTTTTAGGTAAGAAATTTTTGCCTAATCCAATATCAATATTCATTTTGTGTTAATTTTGGTAGATAGTGCAAGGCAGGGATAGATGTTCATTTTTTGTTAGTATGGGTAGCCAATTATTTTGTACCATTATTGCACTCTCTTAATGACTGTAGCTCTATAGTACATGTTAAATCAGATAATATAGATCCTACAACTTTGTTCTTTTCAGAGTTGATTTGGCAATTCTAGGTCTATTTTCATTTCCATTTAAGTTATAATCAGCTCGACAATTTTTAAATAAATTGTCCTTGGATTTTGATTGGGATTCCACTAAATCAATAGATTGAATTGCCTAGAATTGAACTCAGCAATATTTAGTCTTTCAATTCATGAAAGTGGAATATGCATCCATTTCAGTATCTCTTTTTAAACTTCTTTAAGCAAAATTTGTTGTTTTCAGTGCATAGTTCTTTCACATATTTTGTAAGATTTCAGTGCAAATATTTCATATTTTAGGTGCAGTTTGAATTTTCATTACTGTTGTTTTTCTGTTAATATACTAAAATATTTGAATATTGTATGTGGATAATTTTCCTGAAACACTTAAAAACTCTCTTGTTAATTCTGACTTTTTAAAAAGAAGATATATACTTTTAACAAAGATGATGTTGTTGAGGAAAATAAAGACAACTATTTTCATCCATCTAATAGATCTAAGCTTTTACTCTATTTTTAGCTTAACTGCTTGACCATATCCACCAGTAGAATGTTGAATAGAAGTGGCCTGTGCTGATGTCCTTGCCTTATTCCTGATCTTAGGGGTAAGGCTATATTTTCCATTAAACATGATGTTAGTTGTAGGTTTTTGTAGATGTCTGTCTTAATTTCCTAGGGCTTCCGTAAGAAGTACCAGAGTCTGGGTAGCTTAAAATAACGGAAATTTATTGTCTCACGGTTCTGGAATCTACTAATCTGAAATATGTTCATAGCTGTTTCCAGGCTTCCTGTGAAGCCTTCAAGGTTCTGACAATGATTTGCTGGTATTTCACGGCATTTTCTGCCTCTGTGGCATGTCCATCTCTGTTTCTTGCTGTGTCCAATTTTCTCTTCTTTTAAAGACATAAATCATATTGGATTAGGGCCCAACCTAGTCCAGTTTGGCCACATCTTAACTAACATTATCTCCAAAGATCAATTTCTAAATAGGGCTAGATTAGGGTAGGGAGCTAGGGCATGAATATATATATATATATATATATATATATGTATGTATTTGGGGACACATTCAACCTATAACTGTATGTTCTATCAAAATGAGAAAAGATCCTTTTTTTTTCCTTGTGTGCTGAGAATTTTTACTGGCACTTGTTTAGTTTTTCAAGTACTACTGTATAATTTGCCATGACTGTTCTTATGCATATTTTTCATTTTTAGTTTCAAAATATGGTGAAATACATTGTTTTTCAAATATTTTTGGCCCCAGTTGTGATTTTAATTATTTCTTAGCAATGTATATACATTTAATTTCTTTTTCCTGACTTTTTGCACTAGCAAGGACATCTATCTTATTTTTTTTAACTTAGGCTCCACATTCTCTTTTTTATCCTAAATAGTTTTGCTTATAAAGTTATATAGAAATCTTTTCTCAGATTAAAAAATCCCTTTCTATTCCTTTTCTGATAGGAGACATGCTATAAAGGCTTTTGAACTTTTCAGTGGCATTTTCTCTATTTATTAATATCATAAATACTATTTCCTCTTTCCTTTGTTAATATGAGATTAGAAATAAAGTAATGAAATGTCTATTATATGAATCAGATATCTCATTCTATATACTAGTAATGATTTTAAGAATTCAAATATTTTGGAAGAACCACAGTAAGAGAATGAGTATTGGGACCTAAAGCAGAGCTCCTCAAGCTGTTTCTTTATTCATGAGAATAAACACTGGGCAAAGAAAATATGTGGGGCTGAAACTACTACTGCCTGTGATTTGCGTCATTTATATTGAAGGATGTGTTTAGGTCACAGTTTCACAGGTAGCTTCCATTATTTGTCTTTCTTCAACTTCTACAATGCTATATATAAAACTAAGACACCTACTAAGATTCTGACGTTGCCTGAAGTGAATAATTCAAGAGGATAGGAATTACCTCCGTAAGTCATGTTAATCATGACATTTTCCTCTGTTTCACTTTTCATATTCTCCTTAAGTTCAATTCTTCTTCTTCTTCCTTCAACCTTTTGTATTACTTTAATCAATTTTCTACTTTTTTGAAGTAGATTATATTTCTTTTTCTGCATAATTGGTTTTCATAGTGAATACATCACTTGTAGATTTCAAATTAAACTTCACAAAATATTTTCTGATCCAAAGCATTATTGTCTGAAAAAGAGGTTTACATTTAATTCTAGCAATATATTTACAAACTATATTTCGATATATTTTACAAACTGTCCATGGCATAAAGGTCAAAGTGATGTTTGGCAAGAAATGAATCAGTTAAAATTACAGAAAAAATGATTTCTTCCTATGTACATAGATACTCGGTGACTCAGATCATGGTTACAGACCATTGTTCAGTAATGTAGGATTCCATCTGGTTTGTGAACCTAACCATTTCCTAGATATCACTGTGCAGGTGTTCACAGCCACTGGCTTTTGGAAATATTATGTAACTTTGTTCATCCAGCTCCATAGAATTTACATGATTTTATTCCTTTTCATTATCAATTCCAACCAGTTAACCTAAAGGGAAGAAATATTGGTGTTTTTATTTGTACCAGGTATATTACTGTAATAGGATTGCCATAACAAATTGCCACAAGTTGGTGCTTGAACAATAAAAATCTCACAGACTGCAGGCCAGAAGGTGGAATCAAGTTGTTTGCAAGGTTGCTTTATTAGAGGTTCTGAGTGAGATTCTGTTCCACATGTAAGAATGCAATTGCTGGGTTGAAAGGTAAATCAATTTTAGTTTAAAAGGAAACTAAGCTAAGCTACTTTCTAGGGTGGCTGTACCATTTTCCATCACTAATAGGAAGATATGTATGATGCTCTTTCTCTGCATTCTCGCTTGTTTTATTTTACCCACTCTAATAGATGTGTAGTGAATGTATTGTGGTGGAAATTTGCATTTCTCTAACGACTAAGGAGGTTGATCTTTTCATGGGCTTATTTGCTATCTGTATATCCTTTTTCATGAAATATCTGCTCACGTTTTTAGTCCATTTTGGAGGGATTGCTTGTTTTTTGTTATTTTAATGATGAGTTTTGAGAGTTCTATATGTATTTCAGCTGCAAATATTTTGTTGGCCTTGTGATTTGTAATATTTCCCCAATTCTTTAAATTGTCTTTTCATTCTGTTACTACAGTCCTAATTTCTGTAACTATATAATAAGCCTTAACATAGAGAAGAGTGATTCTTCCCAGTTTGTACTTCCTTTCCAAACTAATTGTGACTGTTCTATTGCCTTTCCTTCATGGTATAAATTTTAGAATAAGCTTGTTTACAAATTATAAAATACTTACTGAACTTTATAATAGAAATTACATGGAACCTATAGGCCAATTTAGGCAGAATTTACATAATTATTATGCTGTCTTCTAATCTTTGAATTCTATGTGACTGTCTGAGAATTGAGGTGTTATTTCTGTTTCTTTTTTTTTTTTTTATCTGTTATACCTTCTACCCATTCTTCTCTCTGTTTGAGTCACTTATTTTCTGCCACAGTAATGCTGTGTTAAATTTGATTTCTCTAATATTCTACAGGTTTTCTGAGTATATAAAAATAATATAAATGAATATTACTCCAATACATGAATACATACACATACACAAATATATATATGAATATGTTTTTTCACATATATATATATATAGACATTTATTATTTTGGTCACTGTTTACATGTTAAAGACAACATAATATTAAACAAGCATTTCCATTTCTCTTTCTCCAAAATAGTGACTGGCAACACTGAAAGTTGTATATATAGCTCTAATTTGTTTACTTTTATCATCATATTTAATCTTCTTAGAAATTTGGTACTGAACCAAATTTGACTATTTTCAATCATTATTACTTTAACTCTTTTATTTTATAAATTCCCTTATGCACATGCATGGCCTACTTCATATAATCCCACAGATAAAAAAATCTGCATATTTTTCAATATTTTTATGTTATTCTAAATTAGGATAATTTCCCCTGTTATGTTTTCATGCACACTCACACTTTCTTCTGCCAGACTTATATCTACTCAGAATTGTTTATTTCAGATATTTCATTCTTGTACTACAAATTGTACTTGGTTCCATTTATGGTTTCTATAGTATGCTGTTCTTTCCCAAATCTTTATCAATTAAGTCAAGGTTTACACTACAGTTTTAAAAGTATTTGTAATCACTGTTTTAATTTACATTTTTGTTAATTTTAACATCTGAATCATGTTAGGATTATTTACTGTTGACTGTTAGTGCAATGGCAATGGCTTCCAAGTCTTACTTCTTTGTAAACCAAGTAGATTTAATGATATGATTGATGTTTGTGAATGCATTTTTCTTTGAGATGGTTGATTTTCTCTTATCAGATGAAAAATTTATCTGTATATCTGTTAGATTTTTTGAGACATGTGAAGCATTGTAGGTGTATTGAGAATAATTATTATATTCTGGGGTTATATTACCCCAACCTCTAAAGTACTGATTATCTGAAATTGCAGTTGAATAACCAGAACTTCCAGAAATGTCCTTCAAAATTGACTGTTTAAAAATATTATGTATGTACCCAACCTTAAGAAAGCATCGTATCTTTCTTAATGATGAGTAGGGAGATTCCAAAAGTGAAGATAGAAAGTCATAAAAATTCAGCCCAATTTACTGCAGTTAAAAATGATCAGAAACTTAGTTTCTTAAAACAGAGCATATTTATTCACTTGGGTTTCAGAAAAGAACCTGCATCCTTGCCTTTTACAGTTTCTAAAGATAATCTGCATTCCTTTTTTCATGATCCCTTCCTTGCGTCGCTCTGAAAACGTGCTTCCTTTACCATATGTTCTAGTGTTAACATGATCCTCTTGATTTCTTCTTCTAAGGATCTTTATTATGTTGGGCGCACCTGGGTAATCCAGGAAAATCTCTTCATTTTACCATTCATAACTTCTTGTCTGCCAATTCCCTTTTACCATGTAAGGTCACAAATTCACAGATTCAAGGGATTAAGTTAATTGTAGGTTGTCATTATTGAGCCTATTGCATACAAGTAGGGATTTTTCCAGAGAGAACTGCTTAAGGTGGATAGAGCTTATTCTAATGCAGGTCCTACTTGAGCTGGTCTGAATGACTTACAGAGTTAGGAACAAATAATGCTCTATCTCTGCTAATTTTGTTTGATGACTATTTATTTCTCAGTGTAGAAATTCAGTGGAGCCCGGTAGACCCATATATTGCTCACATTTGCTAAAAAAAATCATGTATTTTTTTTAACACATTAATATGCATGTTATGGTAGTTGTTTCATAAAACATGAGTTTGGAGAACTTTAGACAGGATTTGATCTGGGTGACAGAACTACATTTATTGGTTTAGCAATGAGAGGGACTGGATAGGACATATCAGAGAACTCACACTAAGATTACCCTTAGAATATGGTCATTATTATGTTCTGCTTCAGGGGTAGGCTGAATTTCCTTTCTAAATAGTGTATTAAATAATTTGGCCTCTTTTATGCACTCTTCTTTCAGGAAGCTATCAGCTATATCAGGGCCCACCTTGGTCAGACTGCTCAATGTAAATTCATTAGTTTGATTGTTTATTTTCTATATAATTAATCCTCCTACATGAAGAGGTAGGATAATGATGGTATGGGTATCTATTACAATGTTTATAGTCAAGGAATATCAAAAAAGAGTTTTTGTCATCTGGTAATATGGGAAAGAGTGGTATTGAAAAATTTATTTAGAAATAAACTCCTGTTGTGTAGAAATTAAAATCTATTATGAGCCAATGGTCTCAAAATCTACATGATATTGTTGAAAGAAAACTATTTCAAGGATGAACCTTGAGGTTCCATTAGGGCAGAGCATATATAAAACAGCTGATCATAGGAACATCAGTGCCTAGAGGGAATCCAATAAATTCTATGCATCCTTGCATCATTTAAAATTCATTGATCACAGACAGTGCTTTTTTAGTAATCTGTTGTCTTCTTTTCTTGGCCTCCCTGCAAAAGTGAATAATTATGATTAATATGTGCGCTATTCTGTATACCATTTGATACGTCATTCCACTTATAGCTACCTTCTCAAGAGACAGTACATTTGCTTTTGACTTCACTTTTTTGAATAAAGTTGTCTGCTTCCTTTTGCTCCATGTTAAAGTATAAATTTATTTTTGTAATTATTATATAAAATATTATAATAAAATAAATATTTTCCATTCTACTCTATACACATGAAGACATATTAAAATGGATGCTAGTATTTGATAATTGTTTATATTAAAATCTCATAAATTTCAGTTTTCATGAAATGAAATATAACTGTTTCAGTATAAACTTTTCTAAGGTGTCCCTTGAGCATACCATGATGTTAAAATGTGTGTCTTTGTGGCAACCATAGCTGTAACAAACACAGGCTTTGGAGTGTGATAAAAATGGAACTGCATCCTTATTTTATTACTTCCTAACATTATTTTACTCCCCTTAAATTCAATTTTTATATTAATGCATTAAAGATACAATAAAAAAACTTTATAAATTGATTAACTTGTATGAAACATAGTAAGTCTGCAGCATTTTTGAAATAACAACTTTTGAAATAACTGTCATTACAATGTAAAAATAAACACTGTTAACAGTATTATTATTTCAGTTTTAACACACATCTTTAATATTAAAGCAATGGTCTTTAAATCATCAATTTACATAGTTCATTAAAATAATATCTAAAATAACTTGGAATGGTTTCTAAAATACAAAAGCAACTCAAAACCTGGAATTGGTATAGGCAAGTAGCAAATTATTCAATCTAGAATATTTATGAAGATGAACTCATTGATTCTCTTTATTTTGTTTGTTTAGTTTTTTGTTTTTGCATTTTTAAAAGGTTTTGTTAAATGTGAAGTCATTTTTCTTTCCTGAAAATGTGTCATATTCTCTTACTGAGAAATGTAATCCTGATTAGGGGAAGGGAATACAAGGTTAATGATATTAGGGACTAATGATTTTTCATGAAATTTTGATTCTTCTACATCAGTGAATTCTGTTACTTCTTTGAGAACCATACAATTTTCTTGATTGAGTCATTAAAGTCTTCTTTTACTTGCTTGTTCCTCGGGGTGTAAATGAAGGGGTTCAGCACAGGAGCAAAGGAAGTAGTTAACACTCTCACACCCTTATTAACAGTCACTGACTCCTTTGCTGATATTTGACATAGATGAAGATACAACTGCCATAAGGGATGGAGACCACAATCATGTGAGTAGAGCAGGTAGCAAATGCCTTTTTTTTTTCTTGGGCAGAAGGGGATCATAGAATGGGCTTGACGGTGAATAGCATAGAAGTAAACATACAATTGTCATGATAAAGATCAGCACAGCAAAGATTATGACCATCTGTTCTATGAGCCATGTATCTTTAGGAAGATAAATGGTTGGTACATCACAACCAATCGCTCAATGACATTAGAGTCACAGAATTCCAGATTTAAGCACATGCTAAGTGGTGGGAATAGAATCAACAAGCCAGCTGTCCAGCAAACAGGACAAGTCTTCCACAGACCATATTTTAATGATGGTCAAGTAATGCATGGGTTTGCAGATGGCTAAATAATGGTCATAGGACATAGTGCCCAGAAGAAAAAATTCTGAAACAACAAAAAATTATGTAAAAAAATTTTTTGAATGAAACCATCATCATATGTAATTGTCTTGTCACCTGTTTATATGTTGTACAAGTATCTGGGTATACAAGTGGATATAAGTGAGATTTCTAAGAAGTAGTAATTTTATAAGAAAAATTACATGGCAGTTTTAATGTTTGAATTCATGAATGTGAGGGAGATGATTGTCAGGTGCCCAGTTACTCTCAATATATAGGTGAGGAAGAGAAAAATGAAAATGAGAATCTTCAGTTGTGGGTTTTCATTCCCAGCAGGATAAATGTTGTTATTCTATGGTTACTCAGCTTTGAATCCTAACTTCTATTCAATTTCCATTTATCGGTCAGAGATATTTGCTAGGAGAAGAGAGGTGTTAGCATCACTTTGCAGAAAATGATAGCTCAACAAATTCAATCAATCTTCCAATATGAATACAGATTTTTTTAACTGGGTTATAAGCAGTATCATTACACTAGAAGCATAGTTTCCACTGATGTGTTTTGAAACTATCATGGAATGTTTTTTTAAACAAAACAGACTACTTTACTGTATCACACACCAACATTTTAGGAATTCTTCCCTTTTACCACTTTGTTATAATTTCTATTTTATTTTTCTGCATATTGGATGGGATTTATCCATATAATTATCTGGGACTGCTAACTGCAGCTGAACCTTAAAACAAAACATTAAACTTCTTCAACATTTTAATGTCTTTCCTTTTAGCACAGCCAAAGGAGGGCTGATGCAAAGTACCAGAAATATGCTATCTCTTATAAGCAATATTTAATTGGGGTAGAAATTAACATTCGAAAGGCCATAAAGCATAATTTGCTTCTTTCACCAAAGTCTGTTGACACGTGTTGGAGCAAAATGGCTGCTGGTCTCTGCAAGAGTTCTGCCTTCCTCTTCCTCCTAAAGGCTCATGGTTACAGCTCTTTCAGTTTTCAGCTATAGGTTAGCATATGGCTTTTCTCTCTCCCCAGGGGCTTTCTTTCCAGGCTCAGCTGCTCTGCTGTCTTCACAAGGTCAGCCGTAGACTATGAGGCTCATTCTCTTCCTGGGGCTTCTGCAGTGTTTAACAGAGCCTTATCTCTTTCCTTACTTATCTGCTTCTTTGTGTATTTACTTCCTGTGGATCCAGCATCAAAACTCCAATGCTGTCCTCTGCCATGTAATTTTCTCTGTGAGTCCCTGCCTACCAAGGGGGAGGGAATTCAACATCTTGCTAATGTGGCTGAATGAAAGCTTTGATCAAAATTTAATCAAGTAAAAGTAAAACCTCCGAATATAATACAATTTAATAAGCCCAGAGGAACAGACAAGTGTACAAACAAATACAATATATATTTTTGGAATTCAAAAATAATATCAAACAATTAGAGTTAGTAATAAAGTGCAAATATGTGCCAGATAGCTTATTTCTCACTCTACAGTTCTTCATTGTTTGACATCTGATATGAGTTTTACATTATTACAATTTTAAAACTTTTTTCTCTCTTTTAACAAATTTCTACTCACTCTTTCCTGTCTCTCCCTCATGCAAGTCTATCTACAGTTACACTCATTATTTAGAATGTTAAGGAATGTTGTATGTTGTACGTAATATGCACAGTATTGTATGCCACAATACAATTGTTTTATATTCTCCATGTGTTAAATAACATTAAAACACAATGCAAATTCCAGGTATCCATGTCATTAGTTGCAAAAAATCAGCTTTAATGTATTAATCCATGCCTTTCAATGCTTTCAGACCAGTAATTAAATAAATGGGAATAAGTTAATTTCCAAGGAATTATATTGGTGTGGGTTTCTAAATTATACATAACTATTTAGGTTATTATGAGGAAACCTGGATTGTACTGGCTTAATTTGTGTTAACTGTAGGCACAGGGTATCACACATATCTAATACATGGCATACAATATTTTTCCAAAAAATGTACACTATAAAAATGTGCATATTTTCTAATTCAAAATTCCATTGAGTGTGGAACAGTTTGCTAGTTCTGACTTTATTCATGTGTGTCATTGCATGTGCTGCCACTTTATAGATTCTGAGACTTTGCACCTAAGTGCCTGGGATCCATTACACAACCCCCTGCTCCCCCAAAACTAGCATAACCTCTCCTGAGCACCCAAAAGTCATTTGATAGTTCATTGTCATACTTAGGTTGCATCTTTATGGCTACTTATTCACAACCTTTCAATGTTTTCAGTTATTGATTCAAGAGTATCTTAATTAAATTTTATGCAGCATTTTTATGTGTTTTCAATTTGAGGTTACCTTAATCCTTCATTTTCTCATTATTGTAAGGGCTAATATTTTCTTGCTGATTGTTGTCTGTGTTTTCATATTAGTCTTATTTCATCCTTTATGAAGTTTTACATAAAATTACTCCTATTTCACGTATTTGAATATCATTGTGATGCATATGAATAGTGCTTCAAGGATTGTAACCCTATATTTGATCAAATAATGGATTTACTCTAAGTTAAAATATAATATTATGAAGTTAATTTCAGTCCAAAAGTTATTTTTTAAGAATTATATATTAATGTTTTCTGCTTGAGATATAAAACATCAACTCTTTGTATGAAAAGTATGCATGCAAGATTGGTTTGAGGAGTGTTCAATGGAAAATAATTTACAGAAGTGTTAAGAAAATTAATGGAACAGCAGTATTGATACTAAAAGAAGTTTATAAGCAATGAGTGAAAATGCCCAGCACCATAAATGATAAAAAGACATCTTTTCTTTTGAAATGTTCCTTTACGTATTATTTTCATTACTTATTAGAGAGCATTTCTATCCTTTTGATTAAGTCTTTGAAGCCTTCTTTAACTTGATTGTTCCTCAGGGTAGCAATAAAGGAGTTCAATGTAGGTGAAATAGAAGAAATGAGCAGTGAAACCACTTTATTAGTGGTCACTTTGGCATCTTTGGCACTTGGTTCTATTAATTCTACATCTTTTTATTTGTTCATGTTTCCCCCCACCTGAAAGAAAAGGAGAAAAGGAAAGAAAGAAGAAAGGAAAAAATAATAAAAAAGAGGGGAAAAAGGAACCATAAAAGAACCAGGAAAAAACAAGTAGTAAGAGTGAAAAATCATAAAAAATACATAAAAATAAGAATAAAAAAGATAGAGTTAAAAAAGAAAAGAAACAGGAAAATATGATAAAAGACTTGAAAGATCAAAAGAGATGGAAGAAAATGAAGAACAAGAGAAAGTGGGATCAGAGAAAAGCAACAGAAAGAAAAGAAATAAAGAAACTAAGGAGGAAAAAAGAGAATAAAGAAGGAAAAGAAAATAAAAGAAGCAAAGGAAAAAACCCAGGAAAAACAGGCTTCCCTCTCAGGCCACTAGCAATTGTCTCAGGCTGACAGTGCTCAACATTCAATCACCAGGTAGCCCATAAGGTAACCGGGTGTAGAGAAAAAAAATAAAAAATAAAGAGTAAAGAATAAAAAATAAATATAAAATATAAATTAACAAACCAAAAAACCTAAAAAAAAAAAAAAAACCCTCAGTCTATAAGTTCACTGTCACAATGCTGCTTGTCCTCAACCCCCACTCCCTAAGGAGCCAATGGGTACCTGACAACTCACTGGATCACTCTCTGGATTCTTTCTCTTCCGAACTGTTTGTCACCTATAGCTTCTTGGCTGCCTCTTCCTGCCACTCCATCCCTCAAGGTGGTTAGACATTTTGTTTCTTCTTCTTTTTTTTCTTTTTTTTAAGAGGTACAAGGACCTCATATATATGGGCCAGTCTTTCAACCACTAAGCCATACCCTTGAGCCACACCAACTCCACTGGTTAGGCTTCTGAAGGTTAGTCATCTGTTTCTCCCCACCCTCTTTTCTCTAAAGCCAACTGACCTTCTGATGATTTGTTTGTTGCCTTTCCTGGCTTCACCCTCTCAAGGACTGTTAGGCACCTGTCAGTCCACCCCCTCATTGATCCAGTTCCTCTCTCTCATAGGGCAGGTGGGTATGACAGCATTCCTGACTAGCTCCCCCATCCCCTTTCCCTGGAGCCACTTCAGCTCTGGCTGACGCTCCCCTTACATCCAACTGCTCTGCTAACACTATCTTCCTTATCCCCTACACCTCTGTTCCCCTGAGTTGGCTGGGTACTGGTCCCACAATTGTTTGCCCCACAGATTCCCAACTCTAAGAGCATTCTGGGTACTGGGACACACGCTTCGTTGCCTGGAGGCCTTCCTTACTCTTGTAGCTGGCTGAGTGCTGATCTTCCAGCCAAGTCAATCCCTGGATTCCCTGTCCCTCTGAGCCATCTGTATGTGACTTGAGTGCCCTCTCTCCTACAGCTTTCCCCTGGCCATCTGGGCCCCCCATCTCTAGATGCCCTCTCCAATTGCCCCCACAGTCTCTTGTCTTCCCTTCTGCCATGCAAATCTGCCTACCATCACACAGCTTCAGGAGAAGTGCTGCCTGTCATTCCCTACTCCGTCATCTTGGATCTACTATCAGTAAGATATTAAAATAGAAAGTCAGGGATTTTGCAGGTCTATGTTTTTATCAAATTCTTCTTGATAGATATCTTCTCAAATAACAAAAACTAAATACTACACGAGTTAAGCAAACTTTTAAAAATTGGATCAGTGCTTCCCAAAAGACAGTCTTTCTGAAATTTTCCTGGAACCACCAAATACATTATTATATGAAAGTTTTACTATTGTCCTTTTCTGCTAAGGCTGCAGTGACAAATACCACACAATTGGTTAGCATAAACAACAGGAATTTAATATCACAGATTTGGATGCTAGAATCCAAAATCAAGTTTCAACATGCCATGCTTTGATCTGGAGTCTGTAGCATCTGTTGCTGGCTTGCCACAATTCTTGGAGCTACTTGCTTTGCATCTCTGCCACTGTCACATGGAGACTTCTTCATTCTTTGGCTTCTGCTGGCTAATTGTGTTGGAATTTCCTCTGCCTCATAAGGATTCAAGTGATAAAGAATAGGGCCCACCCTCATTCATTTGGTCTCATCTAATTAGGTCTTTGAAGATCCTATTCACAAATGAGCCTACAAATATTTAACACCTTTAAAGTTTCTATCTACATGTAGGTTCACAAAAACAGCAATGTGGAAAAAGACTTGAACACATCTTAATGGAGTGAATGATTAAATCTACAAAAACACATTGCTTTAAAATATTACCTCCTTGCTTAGGTGGGGAGAGGGTGGGTTCTAGTTATGTATCCAAATATCAGAGTTAAGTCTCAGGAATTTAGTCGCTATTATACGGAAAGGGCTTGAACTTGCTCAAGGTTTGCCTGAGAGCCTGTAATATAGGTTCACACTTGAAATTTACATCAGACCATCTGGGGATACATAAAGGACCATTTCTGCAGCCCACTTCCCTCACTGTATTTGCTTTTTCTAAACAAAAAGATGCCTGTGCTTCCCTGATATAATTCTGCAGCACTGCTGAATTGAATAGTATTTAATTCTAAAGAGTCATGTTTTCTTCCAGAGATTGACAGTGTTCTTCCATGATGACTCTGATGTTACAGAGTAGGTGTTGAGTGATAAATTATGTTCTTACTGATTGATTACTCTTTATATTATGATTTAAATATTTTTAAATTTGTATTTCTACTGAGTTGATGTGACATGAGACAAAGTGTCCTTTGTATGCTTTTTTTTTCTTGGTAGGACCACATTGATACTTAATGTCCCTCAAGTTTTACTACCTTCTTATGACTTCCTACTCAAGATTGCATAATAATTATCATATCCAAAAAGAAAGACTATATGAGAGTAATGCACCAAAAAAACTGACATTTCATTAATAGACATATTATCATGCACATCTCAGGTTTATACAATCAGGGAAAGTCCATTTACCAGACACACATATCACTTACTTTTTCAAAAGAGGATATAACCCAAACAAAAGAATTCAGCATACATACACCTCTGGCAGTTAATCATAGCCTACCTCTAGCAGTTATTTAAATAGAATAATTCTCACATTTATAAATTTGAAAATGAATGCTATGTTGAAAACATGCAAGAACAATTCTGGTCACTTCTGTTTGAATGCATGTGAACAGTTAGTTACTATCATCAATCAAGTTCATAAATTGGTTTAAAAGGAACTCCTGCTACTGTGAAAAGAGTGAGTTTCTGACCTCTATTTGATAAAAGAGAGTTTTGCATTTTCAAACTTGGTATTTTTTTATTTGTCAAACCTGCAACCAAATGAATAAATGAAAGTGTCCTTGGTGACCCAGGTTCAAAATTTACTGATGGATCATTTGTGTAATTAACTTTGTGGAAAAATATCATACATAACACAAAAACAATGAGGACTCGGTGTGTAGAGACAGGGAAAACCGTTGAAAGCATTCAGTAGAAATAGGTAGGAAAACAATAAAGATATAATTTTTAAAAACATAAGCTGCTTCCTTCTAATTAATTTCTAACTTGTAAGGTATTTAAGTGGTCATTCATCTCCATTTCCTCCTTTATCAATTTCCTCAAAAATGAATAAATTATGTGTACCTATGACAACATCATCATATGAGCAAATGCGAAGTACACAATACAAATGAGGAAGGATTAAAAAGAGATAACTAATGTTATTATATTCAAGCATATGCTTCCATACTGTCTACTTGCAAATATACTCATTTATATGATATCTAATATTTACAAGTGCATTAAAGTTAAACTAAACTGAGGACAAAGAGAATATGGAATGAGTAGTAGAAAATGTAGATATAAATACAAGTTATAATTACTTACAACTGTAATGAGGTTTCTTTCATATTTTGTTGTAAATATTTTAGTGTGTGCATGTATACATATTTATTTATATATATACACACATATGCCCACACATCTCCAAAATCTTTATTTTTGTCCTTATCCCACCTCTTTTCATACAGCATAAATTTTATTAACTTTACATCCTCTTTCATAGAAAGGGTTAGTGTGCTTTAAGTTGTATTCAGGTTAATTATATCAGATCATTAGAAGTATGCCTTTGTTTTAGTCATTATTTGGAGATTAGGGATGGTATAATGATATGTGATTGGTTAACAAGTTGACCAGTAGACAATTATGGTTAAGTTTAGGTGTCAATGTGCCTGGATTATAGCATCCATTTATTGGTAAACAAAGGCCTAGTTGTTACTGTAGATGTATTTCATAGATGGAATTAGCATCTGCAACCAGTTGACCTTAAATAAAGAACATTATAATTCATAATTCAGGTAGACCTCATCTGTCATTTGGAGGTCTTCATCAAAGAACTGAGGGTTCCTATGTCAGAAGGAATTTTTCCTCAAGTTTATATCTTATATTTTTCCATGAGTTTCCAGCCTAAGGAATTCAGTCTCAAGAAACCAACAGCTTTCTCAGTGGAATTTGAGCCTCTTTCCTGCCCTATATATTTGGAATAGATATTCCCCACAATCATATGAGCCAAAGCCTTATTATAAACTCTATCTTTTTCTGATCCATTCTTCTTTCCTTCCTTCCTTCCTTCCTTCCTTCCTTCCTTCCTTCCTTCCTTC
>JAKSZT010020895.1:738034-773595 GCA_026826555.1 Tolypeutes matacus
TCCTTCCTTCCTTCCTTCCTTCCTTCCTTCCTTCCTTCCTTCCTTCCCTCCCTCCCTCCCTTCCTTCCTCTCTCTATCTTCTATCATCTATTTATCTATCTGACTTTCAACTATATATATGTTCTTTCCATCTCTCTCTGTCTCTCACTTTTTTTCTCTCTGAATTTATGTACATCTCTGGAAAGTTTAACTGGATATATATTGGTTGGGCTTTGTATCTAACAGGTTGTTGTAGATTGAGTTATGTACCCTCTCAGAAGACATGTTCATAATTTTAATCTGAATTCCTATGGGTGGGTATGAACTCATTTGAAATTAAAATACTTTAAAGATCTATTATCACTTCATTTGTAGACTGTTTTGTGAATAGGATCTTCTAGGATCATATTTAAGTATGGTTAAGCCTGAATCAGGAATCCCAGAATGGAATTCCTGGAGGCCTTATACAAATAAAGAAACTAAAAATGACACAGGTAGGAGTGTGAGCCAGAAGTCAAAGTAATATAGAAGACCAAATGCAAGGTGGTGATCTAGAACATTGTATTTTGACACGAAGCAGAGATGCAAGCCATTGAATCCAAAGGATCATGGCAAACCAGCACCAGAATGCTACATGGTTTGTGGAGGAAGTATGACCTTGTCAGCATCTTGATTTGAAACTTCTGGAGTCTAAAACCAAGAACTAATAAATTTTTGTTGTTTTAGCCAACCCATTGCATGGTATTTGTCATAGCAAATTAGATCATAAAAAACAATAGATTAAAAAGGAAATCAGAAGTAAACTAGAAAATATCTTGAGGCAAATAAAAATAGAAATACAAAATAACAAAACTTACTGCATGCAATGAAGGCAGTGCTGAGAGGACAAATTATACCTCTATATTTGACAAAAAAGCACCCTTTCATGATAAAAACTAAACTAAACTAAACAAAACTCTTAGAACACTAGGTATAGTTGGAAACTTCCTCAATGTGATAAAGGCCATATATGAAAAGCCCACTGATAACATACTATTAATGATGAAAGACTGAAAGCATTTGAAGATCAGGAAAAAAAAAGAAAAAGGATGCCCATTGTCACCACTGTTATTCATCATTGCACTAGAAGTTGTTGCCAGAGCAATTAGACAAGAAAAAGTAATAACAGGTATCCAAATGAGAAGAGGTTTTTTTTTTTTCACATTTCTGATCACTTTCAATGCTTTTTTTAAAATTATAGGATCATGTCCTGTATTCTTCACAAATATGAGAAAGCCTTCAGGGCTCAATTTCATGATTGTAGCATTGGTCATTGGATGAAAGTATACCTTTCCTTGTCCACCTTCCAGAAAAGCAAAATCCAGAACAAATTTCACCTCTCCATCATCATAAAGGAGTGCCAAGTGCATAACACTGCCTTGGCCGACTTTTAGTTTTTTGAGCATGATTGTTTCATCAGCAAACCTCAGATATACTCAGATACACTCTCCAAACACTTAACTGCTTGGCAAGATTTGCACATGATATAACCCTATATATAGAAAATCCTAAAAGATACATGACAAAGTGTCAAGAATTCTGTCCTATTCAAAAATTAAATCACAAAATCTCAAAATAGAGTTCATGTTTTTTCCTGACAAATTTTTATCTTTTTTAACAGTATCAATCAATAAAAGATAACTTGTGCTTACTATACACACTCTAGAGGAGTAATTGAGGTTTTTGTTTCATAAGATTTTTGTTTGTTCATTGATTTTTAGCACAAGAGTTTTTAAACTTCTTCACCCACACCAACTTCCTGCTGACTACCCTATCTAATCCACTTTTTCTCAGAATATATAAATATTTTCTGAATAACTGCGTTATCTTTACTTCTGAAATAAAGGGCAACTCCCTTCTTTCTCTGTGAATTTCCAGTAATTTTTATTCTTCACTAATAGTATTTTTTACCTAATAATAATGCAGAAGTCAAGAACCTTTGGTTCATGAATTGGTGTAAGATGTTCCACCGGTATTTCCTAGGCATCAACCATTAGTTATGCAGGCAGGGCCTTGCATATTTCTAGTATACAATCTCAGTACTGGAGAATTTCTAACATCAATGTATAGAAAAATTTTCTCCATTGTGCCCAGCTTATTTGGATTAGTGTGTAGAGCAAAAATTGCCATGAATATTTATTATATTTAGTGATTTGTGGATTTATTACTGCATTTTATGCATTAAACCCTTCCAGGCCATGCTATCTGTCTACACAAGATAAATTCTCTCTAAAAAATGAAATCATATAATATATGTTGAATACATGATAAAATATATAAATTATTCCTGAAATCCATTTTTTTCTCAGGAAGAAAACATGATCAAATCCTACAAAGGGAATTAAAATCAAAGAGAAAACATCATCATACTTACTCTTCTCTTAGTAAATCAGATTATCTTTTGGTTGTTTACACATAGAAATATTAATACTGTAATGTCAGAAGTGATGTTTTTGATTAATACATTTATATCTTCACATTTACAGGCATGTCTGGGAATGCATAGAGCTCCTGGGATTGCCATCCTTAGCAAGGTTTACAGACTACCTGATAACGGGCTTAGTGCTATTACAAGCTCCCCAATATTCTTACTCACCCCATTTTGGAAAAAAAATAAATTATTCTGAAGACTGAGATGTCAGGAACGCTATTCACTGGTAGAAGAGATGATATTCTAAATAATACAAAGGAATGATTTTAAAGATTAGAGCATGACATTTAAAAATTGATAAAATGCCAGTAAGTGGGAAAAAAAAGTGTCCTTTGTGACCTATATTCAAGGGTAATTGGTGAATTTTCTGAGTAATGCTATTTGGAGGAAAAATAAGATAAGTAACGCTGGTGTCAGTAGGGAATGTGCCCTTGGAGACGGGATGATACATCAGCATCAGATACAGGTCAGGATGATATCTTTATTATTAAAAACATTGCTCACATCTTAAAACTTTCATATATACCAAGATATTTGGGCAATTAAAATCCTTTAATATAAGAATATATTCCTTTATCATATGTTATGAATTTGTACTATAGTTGAACACTTTTAATAAGATATGCAGAAGGAAAAGTTTATACAATGCTATAAGAATACTGGTTATATTGAAAGATTTATATTTCCAGATTTTTCTTTCTTTAAGTACACCCGCTATATCATAGTTATTTACAAATGCATAAACATTTGCTACCAATCTCAATATAGATGCATAATATATGCTTTTATATCTTTAAAAAAACCTCTTAATTTATTATATAATATAATTTCTGATCATTCCAATGTATCGTTATAAATCAAATTGGCTGTATGATGATGTTGGCATTTATTTTAACAACTTGAATTAAGCTTATTATGTTCTTCATTTGCACAGTAATAAATTATTCAATCAAAAGTATCTTCATACTAATACTTTCCATATGTATGAAAATAGTTGCTGAGTGATATTTCCAGATCAAAATCTTATTTTTTAGAAGTGTTGTACAATGTTATAGAAGGACCTAAGTTAAATTTATTTTACACCGTAAAATTTATCACTGTAATTAGGTCTTTAGGGTACCTTAACTTTTTTAGATCTATTCCTAGTTTGTTCTTATAAATATATTAAATATATATACTAAACTTATAATAAGTCTTTATAAATGTCATGCTGATTTGTTGGCATGTTATTTATATTTGATGCCATCAAAATCTATATTTTTTCCTTTTAGTTTTTACAGCATTATGAACAATAATTTATGTATAAATTATGTATAAATTACTGCACAAATATAAAGTGGACAATGTGATAAGTTTTGCCATGTGTACTCCCTAGAGTATGTACCTGCAATCAAGGTAATAAACATATACATCATACCTAACAATGTCCCTGTGCACTTTTTAATCCCTCCTTCCTGCCTATTCCTCACTTTTTCAGTATACAGCAAACCACTGATCGGTTTTTTATAACTATAGATTAGTTTGGGTTTTGGAGAATTTTTTATTAATGGGATCATAATATATGAACTTATTTTCATCTCCCTTAATTCACACAGCATAATTTGTTTTGTGATACATTGATTTTATATGTAAGTATAGTTGGTTCATTTCATTTATGAGAAAAAATCCAATGTATTCTTCATAGTAGATAATTTGTCCTTTCAATTTTGTAGCAATTTTGAATAAAGATGCTATGAATATTCATGCCTAAGTCTTTGTAATGGCATGTTCTTTCATTTTTACTGGGTAAGTACATAAGAGTGGAAAGGCTGGGTTTCAGAAGGTATACATTTAAAGCACTGCAAAAAAAAATCCACAAAAAACTGCCAATGCTTTTCCAAAGTGGTATTATGATTTCACATTCCCACAAGCAATGCAAGAGTGATTTCCTTTGTCCAAATTTTTTATATGATTACTCTTTGCAATTTAGGCCTAGTAATAGATGTGTAGTGATTTCATATTGTGATTTTAATTTTCATAAATCTAATAACTAATAAGGTTGAACATATTTGTGTACTTATTTGTTGTGTACCTTCCTTGTGATGTGTCTGTTTAAATCCTTTTGCCTATTTTATAATTCGGATTTGTTTTTTCTTATTTAGTTTTGATAGTTCTTTATATAGTCTTGTTGCAATCTTTTCTTAGACATTTGATTTGCAAATATTTAACTAGTTTGTATTTTGCCTTCTCATTTCTTAACATGGTCTTGATAATAGCAGATAATCTCAATTTTTATAAATTGCATCTTATCAGTTTTTAATGAATCATGCTTATTGTGCTTTATCTAAGAAAGTGTGACCTAACCCAATATCAACATTAATTTTTTGTTAATTTTTGTAAATAGGGAAAAGTAGGGATAGAAGTTCATTTTATTTAACAGGGATATCCAATTCTTCTGTACCATTTTTTGAAAAGACTACCCCTTCCCAATGGATGTTTTTGCATCTCAAAAAAATTCTTTAACCATAAATATAAGGGATTTCTTCAGCACTACCCGTTCTTTTCAACTGATCTCTGATCTCTTAATACAAATATCACACTCTCTCACTATAGTTCTTTGGTCCATGTTAAAATAAGTTAGTGCAGATCCTAAAACTTTGTTGTTTTCAGAGTTGATTCTTTTAGTCTAGGTCAACTGCACTTCCGTTAAGTTATAAGGAGCTTGTCAATTTTTATATATGTTGTACTCGGATGATTTGGGGGATAGTACTGAATCTCAAGATTGACTTGGATAGAATTGAACTCAAAAATAGTCTTTCAGTTGTATAATTGAGATATACCAACATTTATATGTCTCTTTTTAAACTTCTTTCACCAAAAAAATGTAGCTTTCAATGTACAGGCTTTTCACAACTTTTTTCTTCCATTTTTATGCCTAAATATTTCATATTTTAGGCATTGTTTTGAATTTTCAGCTACTGTTTTTTTTTTTGTTAATGCACCAAAATTTTTAAAACAAATCATATATATTAATACATATTAATAAAACATACAATTCATCTGAAGTGTACAATCAATGGTATTTTGTATAATCATATAGCTGTGCATTCATAACTTCGATCATTATTACAGCATTTTCATCACTTCAATAAAAATAATAATAAACAAAAATCAGACAAATAAGACATTTCCTCACCTCTCAATCTCTCTCTGTTTCCCCTGCAGTGCATAACTGCTATTTCTGGCTATTTTTGCACTATTATTTATTTGTTTATTAAGCAGTTTTATTGAGATATATTCACATACCATATGGTTTATGCTAATTATATAATCAATGGATTTTAGTGTAATCACAAAGTTGTACATTCATCACCTCATACATTTTAGAACAATTTCATTACTCCTAAAAGAAAGACTCCATACCCCTTGCCATTCCTTCTCAAGCCCTACATAGCCACTAATCTCATTTCACATTAATAAATTGATTTATATTTATATTTAACATGTAGTGCTCTGTGTCTGTCCTCTGTCACTTAGTATAATGTATTTTTTGTTTGATAGTAACAATTTGTAGTATTAACCTACAATTCTTCAGCTTCAAAGAAAAACAGGTTTATACATGCAATTTTACTCATACTCATATTTCACAGAATAAATTTATATTTACACAATATATTTTACTCATATTCATATTTCACAGAATATATTTATATTTCACATAACATATTTCACATAATATAATATATATAATATAATATATATATAATATAATATATTTCACAAATATATAGCATTTGTCATTTTGTATCTGGCTTGCTTCACAAAATATAACGTCCTCCAAGTTCATCCTGATATTAAGGTAGAAGCAATGAGTATTTCCACATAAACTACGATATTTTAAGTTGTAGGTTCTTATAGATGTCCATGTTAGTTTCCTAGGGGTGCCATATGAAATACAACAATCTGTACAGTTTAAAACAACAGAAAGTAGTTGTCCTACAGTTGTGGAATTTAGTAATTTGAAATAGAATAATGGCCATTTCCAGACTTCCTGTGAAGCCCATAGGGTTCTGGCAGCAGCTTGCTGGCAATTTATGACATTTTCTCCCTCTGCTACATGGCCATCTTCTCTTTCTTTCTCTCTGTCCTTGTTCAATTTTCTCTTCTTATAAGGAGATAAATAATATTGGATTAGGGCACACCTTTGTCTAGTTTGGCTTCATCTTAACTAACATTATCTTCAAAGATCAGTTTCTAAGGAAGGTTAGTTACAGTATGGCAGGGAGCTAGGGCATGAATATATCTATTTGGGTGAAAAAATTTACTCATAACTCTGACTTTTATCAGAATGAGAAAATATCATTTATTCTGTGCTGAGAATTTTTTTATTGCTAAATGAATGTTGATTTTCAAATGCTGCTTCTGCATAACTCGATATGACCATAAATATGTGTATTTTTCATTTTTAATCTCAATATGTTGAATAATACTTATTGCTTTTCAAATATTTATTTAAATCAAAATTAAATAACCATGATTTTAATTTTTCCTTACTGAACGTTAACCTCATGTCAATTACACTGAGAGACATATTTGGGTATTAATGTCAGGTAGCTTCCATTATTTGTCTATTATCAACTTCTACAATGTTTTAATATAAAATCTAGATGCATCCTAATATTTTGACATTGCCAGAATTGAATCATCCACAGAGGATAGGAATTCCCTCCATTAGGCATTTTAATTCATATTCTTGTTAAATTCAATTATTCTCCTTCCTCCTTCACCTTTTTTAATAGTAATTTGATCAAATTACTACTTTTATAAAGATAGAATTTATTTCCTTGTCTGGTAAATTGGTTTACATAGCTAATTTTATATCACTTGTAGATTTCAAATTAACCTTGCAAAATATTTTCTGATTCTGGGCCTTATTGTGCGAAAAAGAGATGTACCTTTAATTCTATCACTATGTTTACAGACATGTTTGTTATACCACATGGCTATATCAGAGTGATCTAAATAATGTTAGCACTCTATATATTGGTTAAAATTACTACTATTCTCCATTCCTTCTCTCCAAACAAAATCATTTTTTTCTATAAACATAGACAGTGAGTCAGATCATGACCACAGACCATTGATCAGTAATTTTGGATTCCATCTGCTTTGTGGACATAACCATATCAGAAATGTTCACTAACATTGTTCAGGTATACAAGTATTCACAGACATTGGTTTTGGAAAGCATCATGTTTCTCCACATCCTTGCCAGCCTTTTGTGTTATCACTATATTTTATTTTATCCAACCTAATACATCTGTAGAGAATGTATTGTGGTTGAAATTTGCATTTATCTAATGACTAGTAATAATGAACATCTCTTCATGGTCTTATTTGCTATCTGCATATCCTCTTTGGTGAAACGTTTGCTCATGTTATTAGTCCATTTTCTGTTGGGATTGATTGATTTTGTTATTTTAATGATGAGTTTTGAGAATTCTATATACAACAGGATGGATATTTTCCCACATTCTGTAAATTGTCATTTCTACCAATGACCACAATCTTAATTTCTGTAACTATATAATAAGCCTTAACATAGAGAAGAGTCATCTTCCCACTTCATACTTCCTTTTCAAACTTATTTTGGCTGTTCTACTGCCTTTCCTTTGTCATTACATTTTCGTATAAGCTTGTTTATCAATTAAAACAACTTGATGCACTTTATAATAGGAATTGCATTGAATACCTAGAACAATATAGGCAGAATTTATATCATTATTATGTTGTATTCTAATCCTTGAACTTACTGTGACTATCCCAGAATTGAGGTCTTGTGCTTTGTTTTGTTTCACCTTGTCTCCTTTTACCCATTTTTTTTTCCCTGTGTGAGTTTTGTATTTTTTGCCATAGTAATCCTGCATTAAATTTGATTTCCTTCATATTCTACAGGATTTCTGACTTAATAATAATAAAATAAATGAATATTTCTTCAATACATTAACACATTCACAGAAATTTTTCACAAACACACATATGCACAGATACATATGTACATTTATTATTTTGGTCACTGTGTATATGTTAAAGACAAAAGAATATTAAATGAAACTTTCCACTTCTCTTTTACCCTAAACACTTCTTGGAAATATTCCAAGTCATATATATAACTATAATTTTTTTACTTTTTCCTTCATATTTATTCTTCTTAGAAATTTGGGATTTTAAGTAAATTTGGAATATTTTCAATTTTAATTATTTCAAGCCCTTTTTTTTCCAATTTCCCACTTATTCTGAGACTGCAATTACACACTGTTAGGTTACTTAATATAATCACACAAATCATAAAATTCTGCATATTTGTCAATATTTGTATGTTGTTCTAAATTAGGATAATTTCTCATGCTGTATTTTCTACAACACTGACACTTTCTTCTGACAATTTAAAATCTATTAATTATTTATTACAGTTATTTCAATTCTTTGTACTAGAAATTCCAATTGGTCTATTTATGGATCCTGTAGTTTGCTGTTTTTTTCCCAATCTTTATTCATTATGACAGCATTTACACTATATTTTAATGCATATTTGTAATATCTGCTTTGATTTACTCATCTGTTAATTCCAATATCTGAAGAATGGCAAGGTTGTTTACTACTGATTGTTAATCCTTTGGATATGTGTCCCAAATCTTGATTCTTTGCACACCAAGTAGTTTTTGATGATATGCTAGACATTCGTGGTTGCATTTTTCTTTCAGGATGGTTGGTATTGTCTTCTATTGGATAAATAATTTACATGTATTTCTGCTAGATATTTTTGAGACCTGTGATGATTTTCTAGATGGATTTAAAATAATTACCATTTAATATAAATTTAATATAAATTCTAGGATTATATTAAGTCTACTTCCAATATATAGATTTTTTCCAATTACAGTTGAATAACCAATGAGTCCAGGATTCTTGCACAAATCTGACTGATCAGAACTAGTATGCCATCTTAAATGAAGGAAACATCAATTCTTTTTATTGATGATGATCAAGGAGAATCCAAAATTGAAGTCAGAAATTCTTATAAAAATTCAGAACAAATATATATCTGGAATTCTCCAAACATTCAGCATAGATAAGAGATACATGTAACCTCTAACAGCTGCCACTGCAGTGACATTTGGGTGGATGTTTTCTGGTCATATCACAGAGTTACTACAATAAATTTAAATGTCTACTCCTGGAGATTTAATATTAGCTTTCTAAATTTCTGTTTTATAGGTATTTTTAGGGTAGTAGGAATTGAGATCAATAGACTGGGGGATTTAATCTGAATTTCAGGAATTGTAATACATAGGGGATTATGTTATCACACAGTCAAATGTTGGAAAGATACAGATCAGATGACTGTAATTTTGAGGGCATTCTATTGTGAACCAACCAGTTTCATGTATATGATACCTTGCACCAGTAAGTTAAATATTTGAAATAATTGACTCAATGATTTTCATCAACATGATAAACTAGGGTTTGAAGTGAAATTTACTTTAAGGATCAATCTGGATTAATAAAAGGAGTACCTCAAAGTCACATGCTTTTCCATAGTCCATATATGAATAATATGCCTACAAAATCTTGTAAGAATATCAACATGATTGTAATGTAGGCCTTTGCAGATGGTTGTATAGTGGTCATAGGACAGGGTGGCCAAGAGAAAAATCTCAATAACATCAGAGAGTTCTTTCAGAAATTTGGGTGCCACAATTGTCATATGCAATTATCTTGTTACCAGTTATGTTGTGTAAGTATCTGGTAATACAAGAAGATGTAAATGGGATTTCTAAGAAGGAGAAATTTTGTAGAAAAAAGTGCATGGCAGTTTTAAGTTTTGCATCCATAAAGGTGAGGGAGATGATTGTCAGGTTGCCAGTTAAACTCATTATGTAGGTGGGGAAAAGAAAGATGAAAATGAGAACTATCAGTTCTGGGTAATAAATTAGTGGAACTAGGATAAATGTTATTATTCTGTGGTTAATCACCATTGAATTCTGATGGCTATTCATTCCACATTTATAATTCAGAGATATTTCATATAAGATGTATTACTATCACTTTGCAACAATTAATGGCTCAATAACTTCAGCCAACCTACTCTTATGCATGTAAGTTTTATTTAATTTGGTTATAAGCACTGTCATTAAACTAGAAGCACAGTCTCCACAATTATGTGTTTTGGAAATATCGCAGAACATTTTTTAACAAAACAGATTTCTTTACCCATATCACACTCCAACATTTTAGAAATTCTTCCTTTTTACCACTTTTTATTCCCAATATATATTTTATTTATCTATACATTTATATTTTATTTATCTGCACATTGGATTGACATTATCCATATAGTTATCTTGGACTACTACTGAATCTTAAAGCCAAATTTAAAATTCTTCAATAATGTAATGTCTTTCATTGTAGTTATTTTTTTATAGATAAATTATAATTTTATGCCATACAATTTGGTCATCAATATCTTCCACATATCTTTTGCTTTTGATATGAGTTTTAGCATCATTACAATTTCAATAATTTGTGTTTTCCTTTTACTAAGTTTTTATTCACTCTTTTCTGTCTGTCTCTCATGTAATTCTCTCTAATGTTACAATTATTACTTAGAATGTTAAGGGCGTTGGATGTGCTATGTGCAGGGTTGTAGGGCATATTAAAAAATTTTTATGTTCTCCATCTATAAAGTAAAATTGAAACACATTCTAACGTTCTGGCATTATTATCACTAGGTACAAAAAATCAACTTTAAAGTATTGATCTCTCTCTCTGCTTGTTTGTCTGTGACTTCATTATGCAATTTCTAATACAGAAATAATGATGATATATTTCATCTACTGTTGATTAAGTAAACTATTTAGTATACATGGAACATAGAAAAGTGCTTGTCTGATAATATCTAATAATTTTCACTTAACTTTTTCATTGTTCTAACATGCAACCATTTTCTTTTTGTTTGTCACATTTCTTTGTTCACCTAGTTAAAATCATAATTATTGCCCTAACCATTATAATAAAACAGTTTTTGCCAAGGTTTATCCATTTTTACCTCAACTTATTAGAAAACTTCTATGTGGAATGTGTACTTTTTACCACACATTACTTATAACAATGTCACGAAACTTTCCTTAAAACCTCACACATTTTACCTCCCAACTTTTTAATTCTAATTCCTGAGTGCTTCTTTCTTGCTGTTCTCTATTATGCTTCTTTCTTTCTTTTTTCAGTGTTAGATCCATTGAACTCAATAAATATAACCTCATGGATATTTTTGTGAACACCTAATTGCTTCATGTCTAAAAATTATTGCTCTTTGGAATGTCAATAATAAGGTAAAATACACCTCGTATGTAGTAATTCCATGCCTACATACTGCACTTTCTCTCCATATTTTTTAAATAATCCAACTAATATATTTGTCCAGTTATTGAAATAATCACTTTAAATTGATTGTCTACCTGGAATATTCTTTTCTCTGTTACTCTCTGCTTTCCTACTAATCTATGGTCTTCAAACACTAGTTCCAGCCACTGCAAATACTCAGTGCCTGAGTTTTAGGTTTAAACATCTATTGTTCTTGGAACCTGATGAACCTCTGAAATATGGGGTGAATGCCTTTCAGAGGAAGCAATCTCCTTTCTAAGAATTACTCTGAGAAAGTACATTTATTCAAATTAGGACTGTGATGTTTACTGGAAAAGTATCCATAAGTAACACAAATTCAGACATGTACACAATGTCAAAGAACATTTTACTAAAAAAAAATCCAATCAGATTTCCCATAAACAGCTATATTATTCTTATTTGCTATCTATACAAAAAATACTGTGATATTGAATTTTCTCATTTAATTTGCTAAATCTTTCAGTCTAACATTGTGAGATATGTTCTTTGAATGCATTTATATAGTGATGTGTATCTTATCATGAGTAACACTATTATGATTATATACCGTATTTCTACTCTGGACAAAAGTGGTCTTAGCAGCTTGTCCTTTCCCATCTGCCAAGAAGAGGAATCGTGGTATATTCATTGATACCGATTTTGTCTCCTTGTTGTATCTCTCAGTAAGATATTAAAATCAGAAGTCAGAGACTTCACAGGTCTAAGTTTTTTATCAAATTCTTCTTCATAAATATCTTCTCAAAGAACACATACTAAATACTACAACAGTTAAGCAAATACTTAAAAATTGAATCAGTGCTTTCCAAAAGAAAGTCTTCTTGCAGTTTTCCTGGTTCTTCCAATTACATTATTATGTGAAAGTTTTACTATTGTCCTTGTCTGCCAGTGCTGTTACGACAAATACCATACAATGGGTTGGCTTAAACACAGGAATTTATTGTCTCACTGTTTTGGCTACCAGAATCTGAAATCAAGTTTCAATAGGCCATGCTTTCTTCTGGAGTATGTAGGGTCTGCTGCTGAGTTGCCTAAATCCTTTGGGTTCTTTGGCTTGCATCTCTGCCTATTCACATGATTACTATTTCATTCTTTGGCTTCTTTTGTCTTTAGGTTTCTTCTGACTTTCTGCATCAGAATGTTCTCTGCCTTTTAACAACTCCAGAGATAAGGAAAGGGGCCTTTCAAGATTCAATATTCTCTCCCCTAATTATGACCTTCGAAGATCCTATTCACAAATGAGTCACACATAAACTAATAATAACACTTTCAATGTGCTTATTTTAAAATAGGTTTACGTCAACAGTAGTGTGGAATAAGTTTTCAACACATATTTATCGGGTACAACAAATTGCTTTGAAATATTACTCCCTGCTGAAGTGGGGATTGGGTCAGTTCAGATAATTTAACCAAATGTAAGAATTAAATGCTAGGGATTCAGTCACTATTATAGAGAAAGTACATGGAATTGCTCATGGTTTGCCTGAGAGGTGGGATGTTCCCTTGTAGCCTTGAATGAGTTATAATTTCTATCTTCAGTTAATTGCATGAATTGACTTAAAAAGAACTATTAGCCATGAAAGAGTTGATTTTCTGTCCTATCTTTGTTCAGAGAAAGTTTTGCAGTTTCAAACGTGATATTTCCTTTATTATCCAAATCCCCACCAAATGAATAAATAAAAGAGTCCTTAGTCAGAGTAGGACTCATATAAGTCCTTCCTGCACATGGTCCATCAGTCCCTTCTCTTCAAACCTGTATGTGATACTGGAGTTTGTAGATGTACTTCCAGAGACTGGAGCCTGTGACCTGCCCATGGGCCAGCTGTGCCTGGAATCTCGGTGGAGCTGCAACTCCTACTCTACAGCTCAATGGACTCACCCAAGTCACCTGGTGAAGAAACAATGATGTACAACGGCTATCCCAGGGAATGGAGAGAGCCTGCAGTCACAGGCAGGATAATCCCATCCACTGCATCCCTGGGATATAAGCCCCCTCTCCCTTGGATGTGGAGTGGACATCACCATCCCAAACTCCTCAGGATTGGGGGAAGAGCTATGGACTAGAGTGGACTTAATGGTATTCTGTTGTTGACATAATGTGATTCAAGCAATGGAAGAATTTACACGATGAATTGGAGCCAGTGGCCACTGGACGCTTTGGGGGCAGGGAAGGGAAAAGCAGTTGTTATACAGGTGCTTTTTCAGGACTTGAGAATTTTCCTGAGTGACATTACAATGACAGATATAGGCCATTTTACATAAGTATATAACATGCAGAATTGTGTGGTAGAATGTGTAGTCCACAATGTGAACTATGGTCCATGCTTAGCGACAAACCCCAGGATTTGTATATCCATTGCAGGTGATGTACAACACTAATGAAGGATGTTTATGTGGGATGTTGTGGGAGGTGTGGGAGGTGGAGAACATGGAAATCCCTGTAATTTTTGTGTAACATTTATGTAATCTAGGAATCTTTTAAAATATAAACAAATAAATAAATAAACAAATAAATACAGTAGTGGGGGAAAAAAAAAGAGTCTTTAGTGACCAGGTTCAAAAATTACCAGTGGATCATTTGGGTAATTAACTTTGGGAAAAAATCATAAATAATACTTTAATGGGGGGACTCGGCTTTAAGAGACAGGAAAAAACATTGTAACAATAAGAATCCAATTTTTAAAATCCTAGACCACATCCTTTAAGTAATTTTTAAATTGTAAGGAAATGCTGATTCTTCTCCTTTTCCTACTTTATCAATTTTCTCAAAAATGAATAAATTATGTATAGCTATGACATGTGATCTGAAGAGCAAATGCAGAAGTACATAATGAAAAGAGTAAGGAAAAAAAACTTTAAAAAGAGATAAGTATGTTATTATTTTAAAGCATATGCTTCCATACTGTCTTCCTGCAAGTATACCATGTATATGATATGTAATATTTACAAATGCATCAACATTGAACTAAAAACATACTTGTATATTGAGAAATATACCTTATCAGACACTATGCTTACCTTAGATATGTATGAATCTATTTTTATTTCCATAATTATTTATATATCTCATTTTAATTCCATTTACTTAGATCCATTTTGTTATGATAATGTCAGTGCTTGCACCAAAATTTGTTGTAAATATATGTTCTTTCCAATGGTTCACCATTTAAAAATATAGTTCTATGGCTATAAAGCAAGTTTTCCAGAAAAACTCATTTCAGTTTCTTTTCCATTTTTCAGAATTATAGTAAATTTTTTTCAAAGAGAATTCTTGAACAAACATATTTTTTTGCATACTGTTAGAGAAATTGCTTGTCATAATTGCTGTTTGGACATTTGCATACCCCGATAGTGAATCTCAGTAGAGAAGATGAGAATTTTAGAGCAAGGCCCTGAATCCTCTCTGGATAACTGCAATTCTTCTGAGAAACAGCTTTTGGCTTTCCACCGGGTAGAAGCAGAGACTGAACAAATGATTGTTACAGCAAGTTACCATAAGCCTGAGCTTCCCATCATAAACTGGGTATTGTCTGACCCACTGAGCCATAAATTGAGCATGCATGGCAGCACTCCATCATCAAATGGATGTGATCTACACAAAAATGGGTTCAAGCAGGGAATGAAGATGAAAGCAAGTTACATGAGGAACTGGCACAATGCCTATGGCCCTCATTCCTGCCACATTACCTTATCTCTCCCAGCCCACAGCTATGTTCTTTTAGTTTTCTATGATCACTTGACAGAAGATAAAATTGGGCATGAATTCTCAGGCACTTGTGTACAATACGCAGGCACCTTCTGAAATCTCTATAGCCCATTTCTTGTATGTCCCTGAAGGACAGTGGTGAAAGGAAATCTTCCCAGGTGGCAGAACTTCAAGCAATGCACCTGGTTTTCATTTGTCTTTAAGGAGAAATGACCAGACAAGTCATTGAATAATGATACAGGGTTACCAACTGTTTGGCTGGATGGTCAGGGAGTTGGAAGGAATGTGATTGGGAAGTGGGTGACAAGGAGGTCTAGGAGATAGGTATGTGGATGGATCTGAACTTTCTGAATGGGTAGAAAAGTAAGAAGCTGTCTCTTCCATGTAATGCTCACCAGAGCATGACCTCACTAGTGATGATATTTATAATCAACAGAATAGAATGACTCTTTCTGTGGAGACCAGCCAGCCTCTTTCTACATCAACATCTGTCATTGTACAATGGGCCCATGGACAAATTAATCAATGTGGCAGGAATGGAGTTTTTGCATGGATACAGCAACATGCCCACCCACCCCTCAAGGCAAATCTGGTCACAGCTTTTGTTTGGTAACCTATATGTCAGCAGCAAAGAAAAAAGCTGAGTTCTGCATATTCACTATTGCGTGAAGAGATTAATCTGATACCTTTTGGCAGGTGATTACATTAGGTTACTTCTATGATGGAAGATGCAGCATTTTGTTCTTACTAGTATAGACATTTACTTCAGCTATGAATTGGTATCGCCTGCACATAAACCTGACAAAACCACCATCAGTGTATTACAAGATGCCTTATCCACCATCATGGTATTTCACACAGCAATATTTCTGACCAAGGTACTCGCTTCACAACAAATGAAGTACAACAACGCGCCCATCTTCATGAGATTCTTTGGTTTTACTATGTTCTCCATCACTGTGTAACATCTGGATTGAAAGAATGGTGGAATGACCTTTTGAAAACTCAGTTATGGTGACCACTAGAAGGAAAACCTTGCAGGGCTGGTGCAACATTTTCCAGGAAGCAGTTTATGTTCTAAGTCAGTTTCCAAAAGACAGTGCTTTTATCCTGTGACCAGAATTAATGTTTGTAGGAATTAAGAGGAGGAACTGGAGGGGAACCACTCACTATTACTCCAGTTATCCAGTAACAATATTTTTGTTTTCTGTCCCCATGATTTTTTGCTGTAGTGTCCTAGATGTCCTGAGGAAGGAATGCTTCCAAAGGAAACACAGCAATATTTCCATTGAACTGGAAGTTATGATTCTACTCAGTCACTTTAGTTTGCTATGTCTTTGAATAAATAGGCAAAGCAGAGACACTGCATTGGTCAGTATGATTGAGCATGATTGACTAAGGGAAACTTGGAGTAGTACAACACAAAGGAAATAGGAAGAATATGTCTGGAATCCAAAAGAACACATAGCACCTCTCTTAGTACTACCATTCCTGTGATTAAAGTTAATGGAAAACTGCAACAACCCAAACCAGGAAAGAAAACCAATGGTTCAGATCTTTCAGGTTTGAAGCTTTGGTTCAACAAACGAGGCAAAAAAACGAGCACCAGCTCTTCTTCACAAACCTTGTAGCATTCTCATGCTTGTTTGCCATAATCCTTGGGATTCCATCGCTTGCTCTGTGTGCCCTGTCACATACACTATCTTAGATCACCACCTCATATTTGCTCTTCTGCATACCCTGATTTCTGATTTTATCTCCTACCTGTGGAATCTCTGACTTCTTTATTTTTATAAGGCTTCCAGTAATCCTTTAAGAGCTTCCTGATTCAGGTTCAACCACACATAAATACAATCCTACAGGATCCTAGTCACAAAGGAGTCTACACATTAACTGATAATACTTAATCAAAGTGTCCTTCTTATAAAGGAGTTCACACACACAGGAAGTCAGATTGAGATGACGAACATGTGTTCTGAGAGGTTACATAAATTAATCTACAACAATCAGTTAGATGCAAAGACCAAACAGAGTGAGAGACAGAGAGAGAAAGAGAAAAGATTTCACATAAGCAAAGTCATAATTCTGTGGAAGTGATATAAATAATGTGGATACAAATTAGCATGCAAACCTTTTCCACTAAAGAGGATATAATGTTAATAAAATTTATGTTACATAAAAAGAAATGGGAAGAAACCAAAGATTTTGGAGCTGTGTGGGTTTCTGTGTTTATATATGTAAATGTAAATATGTGTAAATGAACACACTAAAATATTCACAACAAAATGTGAAAGAAAACTCATTATGTTGTCCACATTTTGGCAAGTGGTTATAATTTGTATTTATATCTATATTTTCCACTACCCATTCCATATTCCCTTTTTCCTCAACGAATACCTCAGCTGGTACTAGTAGATTGAACCAAAGCTAGTTTAGGTTGTTATTTCGAGATTAAGTATCACTTAAGTAGTTGGATGTTATGTTGGTTAAGTTTATGTCTCAATTTAGCTAGTTTATGATATTCATTTATTTGTAAACAATGCCCCAGTTATTACTTTAGATATACTTCATAGATGGAATTAGCATCTGCAACCAGTTGATCTTAACTAAAGTACACTATACTTACAATGTAGGTAAGCCTGATCCACCATTTGAAGGTCTTTATCCAATGAATAGATGGTCAAATATCAGACAAATTATTCCTCAAAATTATAGCTTCTATTCTTCCCTGATTTTCAAGCCTGAGAAATTCAGATTCAAAAATTCAAGAACCATCTCGGTGGAATTTTCAACCTCTTGCCTGCCCTATGAATTTGGAATCCATAATCAAATGAACCAATTCCACATTAACCTTTATCATCATCTTCCTATCTCTCTCTCTCTTTCTCTCTATCACTATCACTCTCTGTAGCTATCATAATTCTATATTAGTCCAGTGAATTTATATCAACTTTCCTGTCAACAATTAATTTAAATGCATGTCAAGATTGGAAAAACATATGAGGTTCCATATGTGCATATACAAGGGTATAATCCACTTTCCCCACTTCTCCGCTCCTACCTACCTTCTGAACTTAGAAACATTTTTCCATGGAACTTGCCATCATACTCTACATTCTCTCATATTCATTTTGAGCATATATCCATTTCAATGGCTAAGCTATGAACATTTTTTATCACGTTTTGAGTGAGGTTTGAATTGTCAATTCAAATTTTCAATCAGACCAATATGAAAGTGAGAAGTAATATTTACACCCTTATTATATTATGTGCTAATGTTTTATTCTGTATATGCTGGCAGTGAATGTAGATTTTCACAAGAAGTAATATACTCAGGTGGGCTAAATTATTTAGGACTTCATTTATCCAAACCATAATTTTGTTTCAAGAGCATATCTTAATAAGTGCTGAAAGGGAAAGGTTGGAAAAAGATACTCCATGCAAACAGTAACCAAAAAAGAACAGGGATAGCTATACTAATATTGGACAAACAGACTTTAAATGCAAAAAAGTTATAAGAGATAAAGAATGTCATTATACATTAACAAAAAGGAAAATTCACCAGGAAGAAATAACAGTCATAAATATTTATGCACCTTACCAGGATGCCCCAAAAATACATGAAGCAAACTATGGCAAAACTGTAAGAAGAAACAGACATCTCTACAATAATAGTTAGAGACTTCAACACACAGCTCAGATCATTAGATAGAAAAACTAGACAGAAAATCAACAAGGAAACAGATAACTTCAACAATAAGATAAACAAGCTAGAACTAATATACATATACAGAACATTGGACCCAAACTCTGCAGGTTATACATTTTTCTCTAGTGCTCATGGATCTTTCTCCAGGATAGACCACATGTAAGGTCATAATTCAGGTCTCAAAAAATATAAAACTATTGAAATTGTACAAAGCACCTTTTGAAATAATAAGGGGATGAAACTGGAAATCAATAATAAACAGGAAAGAGGTAAATCTGCAAATACGTGAAGGCTGAACAACACACCCTTAAATAACCAGTGGGTCAAAGAAGAAATTGTAAGTGGAATTAGTAAATATATTGATAAAAATGAAAATGAGAAAACAACTTATCAATACTTATGAGATACAGTGAAGGCTGTCCTGAGAGGAAAATCTATAACCCCAAATGCCTATATTAAAAAAGACGAAAAAGTGAAAATCAAAGATCTAACTGAACAACTGGAAAGACTAGAAAAAGAACAGCAAACCATTCCCAAAACAATCAAAAGGAAGGAAATAAAAAAGATTAGAGGAGAAATAAATGAAATTGGAACAAAAAAAAATAGAGAAAATCAACAAAACTAAATGCTAGTTCTTTGAGATCAATAAAATTGAAAGTCCTTAGCTAGATGAACAAAAAAAAAAAAGAGAGAAAAGATGCAAATAAATAAAATCAGGAATGAAAACTGTAAAGTTACAGCTGGCTCCACAGAAATAAAAAGGATCATAAGAGGATATTATGAGAAACCTTATGCCAACAAACTGGACAACATAGAAGAAATGAATAAATTCCTAGAAATGCATGAACAACCTACCCTGGCACTACAAGAAATACAGGAATTTAACAAAGCAATCATATTTAAAGTGATTGAATTAGTCATCAAAAACCTGCCAACAAAGAAATATCCAGGACCAGATGGGTCCATAGGTGAATTCTAGCAAGCATTTTGAGAAAAAATTAACACCAATCTTGTTTAAACACTTTCAAAAAATTGAAGAAGAGGAAAAGTTACCCAACACATTTTATAAAGCCAGCATCACCTTAATATCAAAGCCAGATAAAGATACTACAAGAAAAGAAAATTGCATACCAATCTCTCTAATGACAAAAATGCAAAAATTCTAAACGAATTACTTGCCAATAGAGTTCAACAGTATATCAAAAGTCTTATACATCATGACCAAGTGGGATATATTTGTGGAATGAAAGGTTGGTTCAACATAAGAAAATCAATTAACATAATACACCACATTAACAAATAGAAGGAAAAAAAAAAAAAGATGTGATCACTGGATCGATGAAGAAAAGGCATTAGACAAAATCCAGCATCCTTTTTTGATAAAAAAACATTTTGAAAGACAGGAATAGAAGTAAAATTCCTCAATATGATAAAGGCATATATGGAAAATCCACAGCCAACATTGAACTCAACAAGGAAAGTTTAGAGCTTTCTCTCTAAGGAAGCCCACAGTCACCACTGTTATTCAGCATTGCACTAGCAGTTCTAACTAGAGCAATTAGATAAGGAAATTAAAACAAAAACAAAAAAAAAAACAACATCCAGACAGGAATCAAAGGAGTAAAACGTTCACTATTTGCAGATGACATGATCCCATATTTTAGAAAATTCTGAACTCTTTACAACAAATCTACTTGAGCTAATAAATTAGTTCAGCAAAAGGGCAGGATATAAGATCAATACGCAAAAAATCAGTAATGTTTCTGTACACTAGTATTGAACAATCTGAGGAGGAAATCAGGGGGGAAAATCCATTTACAATAACAACAAAAAGACTCAAATACCTAGGAATAATTTAACCAAAGAAGTAAAAGACCTATTTGAAGAAAACTTCAAAACAATGCTAAAAGAAATCAATGAAGGCATAAACAAATGGAAAGACATTTCAAGTTCATTAATTGGAAGACTAAATATCATGACGATATCAATCCTACTGAAACTGATTTATAGATTCAAAGCAATACCAATCAAAATCCCAACTGTCTACATAGAAAAGACAATTACCAAATTCATTTGGAATTGAAATTTCACCCAAACAGCCAAAAGAATTCTAAAAAAAAAAAAAAAAAAAAAAAAAAAAAGAGCAATGTAGAAGGAATTTCCCTGACTTTGAAACATATTATAAAGCTACAGAAGTTAAAACAGCATGGTGTTGGCATAAATATAAACACATTGATTAGTGAACTAGAATTGAGAGTCCAGAAATAAGCCCTCACATATTAGGCTAACTGCTTTTCAACAAAGGCCCCAAAGGCATGTTAAAAGGACAAAACAGTCTCTTCAACAAATGGTGCTGGGAGAACTGGATATCTATAACCAAAAGATTGAAAGAAAATCCCTATCTTACTTTCTATACAAGAATCAACTCAAAATGGATCAAACACCTAAATATAAAAGCCAAAAACCATAAAACTTCCAGAAGACAATGTAGGGAAACTTCTTAAAGACCTTGTGGTAGGTGGTGGTTTCTTGGACCTTATACCAAAAGCAAGAATGATAAATGGAACCTCCTCAAAATGAAAAAATTTGAACCTCAAAGGACTTTGTCAAAAGGGTGAAAAGTCAACCGACTCAATGGGAAAAAATACCTGGCAGTCACATATCCGATAAGGGTTTAATATCCATGATATATAAAGAGATGCTACTACTCAATCATAAAAAGATAAACAATCCAATCAAAAAATGGGCAAAAGATTGAATAGACATTTGTCCAAAGAAAAAATGCAAATGGCAAAAAAACACATGGAAATAGTTCAACTTCACTAGCGATTAGGTAAATGCAAATCAAAGGTATAAGATATCATTTCACACCTGTTAGGATGGCCACTATTAAAAAGACAGAGAACTACAAATGTTGGAGAGGATGTGGAGACATAGGAATGCTTATTCACTGTTGGTGGTAAAATGTAGAATGGTACAGTCACTGTGGAGGACTGTTTGGCAGTTCATAAGGAATTTGAATATAAACTTGAAATATGACCTGGCAATAACAATTCTAGGTATATAAACAGAAGAACTGAGAGCAGTACACGAATAGACATCTGTCATAGCAGCATTGTTCATGAATATCAGAGGCTGGGAATGTCTCAGGTGTCCATCAACATATGAATGAAAATATTGTGGTGTATTCACATGATAGACTATTATGCATATGTAAGAAGAAATGAAGTCATGAAACATTTGACAACATGGATGAACCTGGAGGACATTATGTTGTGTGAAGCAAGCCAGACACAAAAGAAGAAATACTGTATTATTATGCTACTATGAACTAAATATATTGTGTAATCTTATGGAGTTACTAACTTGAATATGGGTCACCAGAATAGAGAATGAAGTAAGAGCAAGGGCCCTTAACAAGGCGTTCTCATGAGCATGAAATGAAATTCAAAAAAAATCCATTATTCATGTGGGGTCCTGTTGGTGCAGGTGTGATATATTTATTAATTAATATACAGTATAGTGTCAACTTAGTAAGGGGGCCGTGGTTTTCATTTGACTGGCAAAAGGGTATGTGGAACAAAAAAGTTAAGAACCCCTGGGCTAGAAAATGGAAGCCTGAAGAATAACTTGTGCAGAAATGGTACAAAGGATGTCTATTAATCTTTGGAAATGAATTGAAAAGGTAAATGTCCAACATAATGTTAGTAACTAACTGTACTATTATGTGGGTAGAAGGGTGGTTTAAAGGAAAAGTTTAAGGTCATGTATATGACTAAAAGGAATGCTAAAAAATGTAACATGGGACTTTATAGCATAGTAAAACCACATGTGAAATATAACTAGGGGTAAAATTGCATATATAAGACAGTCTTTCTTTGAAACAGAACAAATTGTATGTTAATGCTACAAGATGCTAATATCAGACAAAAAACACATTATGCTAAGCGAAAGAAACCAGATACAAAGTACTACGTATTGTATGATTCTATTTATATAAAATGTAAATATAAATCAATTTATAAAAATGAAATTAGATTAGTGGTTATGTAGGGCTGGGGAAAGGATTGCTAAGGGGTGTGGAGTTTTTCTTTTTGGGGTAATGATATTGTTCTAAAATTTTTTGTGGTGATGAATGCACAACATGTGATTATACTAAAAGCCAATTATTGTACATTTTGGATAGATCATAAGGTATCTGACTATATCTCAATAAAACTGCTTAATAAATAAATAAATAATTGTGTAAGAATAGCCAGAAATAGCAACAAGTTACAGCTGGGGAGGCACAGAAACATTGAGAGTTGCAGAATTTTCTTGTTTGTTTGTGTTTATCAGCTTTAGACCCTTTAGAAAAAGAAATATGTAGGAAAGTGCTTCAGAATCTTGTGTTAGGCAATGATTTCTTAGACTTTACACCCAAAGCACAAAGAACAAAAGAAGAAAGATATAACTAGGATCTCAATCAAAAGTAAAAACTTTTGCACCTCAAAGGACTTTATCATGACAGTAAAATGACAACCTAAAGAATGGAAGAAAATATTTGGAAACCACATATTCGATAAATCCAGAGTATATAAAGAACTCCTGCAACTTAACAGCAATCAAAAAAATAACTAAGTTACAAGAGCCTATGGAAGAAGACAAGTGTGACAGGAGGTCACCTTGTATTAGCTTATAAAATGGTTCCTATGAGCTTTAATTAATAAAAAAGGGGGAAATGATGGAGTTTCAAGTAAAGGCCATGGCAACTGACAAGAAAAAAGGTCACCTTGGAATGTAATAAACAAGTTCTGGAGTCTCATGCTAACAGGAGCTGGGTGGGGAAATATCCTGAGCTTGCCTGTGAATTGCAGAAATGTAAAAGAGCTGAGTCATTGACCTTTAAGACTTGTTGATTTCAGTAAAATGTAACTGTCAGGTATCTATTGCCCTTGCACATGCTCACACGTATTTTCTTTGTTCTAAAGCCAAATAAAAGCCACACTTTATGAAGTGGCTGGGCTCTTCTCTCCATATCAGATGGAGAGTCCCCTGATCCCCCCAAAATAATAATAATAATAATAATAATAATAATAATAATAATAATAATAATATAAATGTGCAAATTTGAACAGACTTCTCAGCAAAGAAGATACACAAAGGGCCAGAAAGCACTTGAAAAGAAGCTCAACATCATTAGCTGTCATGGAAATGAAATAAAAACTACAATGAGATACAAATTCACACCCACTAGAATGGTACTATTAAAAATAAAACTTAAAATAATAAGTTTGGAAGAGGATGTGGAGAAATAGGAGTACTGTTTCATTGCAAATAGCACTGTAAAATGGTGCAGCCGCTGTGAAAGAAAATTAGGCAGTTCCTCAGAATGCTAAGTATAGAACTACCATTTGACCTGCAATTCCACTACTAAGTATACACCCCCAAAGAACTTAAAGCAGGGACACAAGTAGAAATTTGCACACCAATGTTCATAGCAGCATTTTTAACAATTGCTAAAACATGCAAGCAGCTCAATTGTCCATCAACCAAAGAATCAATAAATAAAATGTGTAAATACACACAATGGAATATTATTAAGTCTTAAAAAGGAAAGTAGTCCTGATACGGGTGACAACATAGATGAATGTTGCATACAACCTTCACTGAGTAAAATAAGCCAGGTTAAGAACAACATACATGTGCTAATGAGCAATGAAATACAAATTGTATAATTTTGGTGATTCCACAAATGAATGAAATGCTGTTACATTTGCATTAAAAGTGGCATTGAACAATAAAAAAAAAAAAAAAAAAAATAAGCCAGGCACAAAAGGACACATATTCTTTCTGAGATCACCGTTTTGAAGCAATTAAAATAAGCAAACACATAGAGTCAGAACTATTAAGTTACTAGGGAATGGGGTGGGTCTAGGGAATGAGAAGTTAAGGCATAAAATATACAGGGTTCCTCTTTGGAATGACAGAAATGTTTTGGTATTGAATGGGGATGGATGATAGCACAACATTGTGGATGCAATTAATAGCAATGAAATACATATCTGAATATCATTAAAGGAGAAATGTCAGATCGTATATATTCTTTAAAAAATCCATAGACTATACTACACAGTGAACCTTAAGTAAAACAATGGACTTTAATGAATAGCACAGTTATAAAAATTTGCTAACATCAAATGTAACATATGTTCCACAACAATGCAAGTTGTTGGTAAGGTGGCATATGAGAATCCTGTATTTTAAGCATGATTAAACTGGTATTTTGTGCACGGTTAAACCACAACTTCTGTAGTAAAGAAAAAAAAAAGAAAAATATGTCTGCATATCATTGCTTTCAGACCAGCATTTAGATAACTAGATATATAGTTTAAATATCTTAATTCAAGCATTGATATTTGTGTGAATATTTAAATCTTTGTATCTAGCTATTTAGAACATCATGAGAGAATTTGGACTGTAAAAGCTAAATTTGTGTTGTATGTATGCACAAAGTATCAAACATACCTAGTATATAGCAGACAACTTTCAGAAAAATGTATTCAACAGTATACACAAGATTTTCTAAATCAAACTTTCTTTGATTGTGCAATAATTGGAGTGTTCTAACTTTATTCTTTTGTGTCATTCCATGTGCTAAAAGCATATTGAACCTGAGAATTTGTACCTGAGTCCCTGGGATCCATAATGTAGAGGTTTGCAGATGGCCACATAGCGGACATAGGACATGGCAGTAAGGATATAAAATTCAGTTACTGTAAAAAGGTCAGTAAAAACCACTTGGACCATACAAGTATTGTAGGTAATGACCTTGTCACCTGTACCTATGCTATACAAGTATCTAGCAATACATGCAGATATGAAGGAGACCTCTAAGAAGGAGAAATTTTGTAAGACAAAGTACATGAGTGTTTCAGATGGGAATCCACAAAGGTGAGTGTTATGATGGTCAGATTCCCATTTACACTCAGCATGTAGGTGAGAAGTAGAAATATAAAAATCAGAGCCTGTAGCTGAGGGTCATCTGTCAGTCCCAGCAAAATGAATGCTGCTACTGTACCATTTCTCATCACTGACTTCCAACTTCTCTCCAATCTTTATGACATATTCAGAGACATTTTCTTATAGATTATTATAACTACTCTAAAACTCAACATATTCAGTGTTTTATGCCCCACTACATTTTAAAAATACATGTTTAACTTCCATTCCCGCTTAATTTTCCCTTTAGCATAAATAGATTGCTGAGGATATACATTTTTCTGGGTAGCAATGATGTCCTTTGGCTCTGAAGAATTCTTTCATATTCAATAAGTAAATCACAAAATTTCATAATAGATTTCATGTCTTTTCCTGACAAATTTTATGTTTTTTTTAACAGTGTCAATAAATAAATTAAAACTTGTGCTTATTATACACACTCTAATGGAGTAATTGAGTTTTGTTTTTATTCCAAAACAAGTTTTATTTGTCCGTTGATTTTCAGGACAAGAATGTTTGAACCTCTTCACCTATCCCAACTTGCTGCTGACTCCCCTATATAATCCACCCTTTCTCTGAATATATACATAATTTTAGAATATCTGTATTACCTTTACTTCTGAAAGAAGTGGAGACTCTTTTTCTCTGTGAATTTCCAAGAAAATGAATTAGTTTTTCTTCATCAATATCATTTTTGCCTAATAATAACATATATAATACAGAAGTCAAGAACTTTCCTCCTGAGTTGGTGGTAAGTTTTTCCACTGATATTTCTCAAGCATCAACTATTGGTTATGCAAGTAAGAATGCAAATTTTTTCATTATACAGTCATTATCTATCTCAAAGCTTGAGATTTTCTAACCTTAATGTATGTATACAATAAACTCGCCCAGTTTATTTGTTTTATGAGCAATTTTAATTTCTTATTCAACTTACTGTGTTCCCTTCGTACTGAAAATGGGTTGACTTGCCTGTGAATGTTTGTATAGTTCCCTGTGTTACCAACATGGGGAAGAAGCGCTGACCTAGACATGATTTCTCTGAAATTAGAACCCTTCTATGGAATTTGATCTCTCAACCAAGAGCTATCAACTATTGATATCAAATTTGATAACTATTGATATCAAATTTTTGCAGCCCCCTGCCTTCCTTCCATCTTTTTCCCAATATATGAGATAATTCATTCATCACTCTGAAAACTTACATAGATCTTCAGAGCATTATTTAATAATCAAAATACATTTTCCCAATATATTAAAGATTATTAAACAAAGAAAGTTAATAAAAAAGATTGGCAATTAATTGTAACATACTGATATCAGTTTACTCTCTTTCAAAGAAATGTTTGAAATTAACACAGAATTCTTTAATGAAATGTCACTTTGGCCTCAATAATTTTTTCGAGGGAGTCTGATAATATTGGCACTGGGAATGTGGAGTTGAAGGGGGCTCCTTATAGATTTATATACATACAAATATACTTTATCATTTTTAATTTGGGGTCAAATATGTAACAAAAGTTTGCATGGATATTTATTATATTGAGTTTCTTCTGGATTTATTACTGCATTTTATGTATAAAACCCTTCCAGACAATGATATCTCTCTACACAAGATAAAGTCTCTCTAGAAAATGACATCTCGTAAATATCTGTTGAATACAGGATAAAATGCATTAATTATCACTGAAGTCCATTTTCTTTTCAGGATGAAAACAAGACCAAATCCTACAAAGGGAATATTAATCAAATAGAAAAGTATCATTATACTTACTCTTCTTTTAGTAAATCAACATTTGTTTGTTTATATATAGCAATATTAAGACTGTACAGTTCAAAGTGATATTTTTAACAAATACATTTATAACTTTCACATTTACTGGCAATTCTGGGAATGCATAGAGCTCCCAGGATTGCCATCCTCAGCAAGGTTTACATACAACCTGATAATGGGTTTAGTGCTATTTTAAGCCCCAAATATATTCTTATTCTTTCCATCATTGAAAAGAAAATAAATTACTCTAAAGGCTAGAACTCTATTTACTGGTAGAAGAGATATTATTTTAAATAATCAGGAGAGAGAGATGCTTTTACAGAGTAGAGCATGACTTTTTAAAATTGAATATGCCATTAAGTGAAAAAAGATCCTTCGGGACCTACATTCAAGAGTCATTAGTGAATTTTCTGGGTAATGAGATTTGGAAAAACAAAACAGAATCAAAGCCATGAAGCACAGGCTTCAGTGGGGACAATGTCCTTGGAGACAGGGGATGATACATCAGCATCAGACAGAGATCAGGAGCACAACTCTACTAGTTAAATAACAAAGCACATTTTTTAAATTTTTCTACCTACTAAGGCATTGTGTAGATCAAAATCCATTATTATATGATTATATTCCTTTATTATATGATATGAAATTTTATTAGATTTGGATATTTTTAATCAGATATGCAGAAGGAAAAGTTTATACAATGATATGCAACTACTTCTTTTATTGTCCGACTTATCCTTCCAGATTTTCTTTCTCTAAGTACACCTAATACATTATGGTTTTATTTACAAATGCATAAACATTTGCTACCAACCTTAATATAGATGTGTAAAATATGCTTTTTACTTTAAAAATTTCTTAGAAAATCACATAATAGCCAATTTATCACTATTAATGAGTTGGCTCTATGAAAATGTTGGCATTTACTTTAATGATGCCTGAAATACAATGCTCTTCATTTTTATAGTTATCAATTATTCAATCAAAAGTATCTGCATACTAATATTTTCCATATGAGTGAGAATAATTGCCAAAGTGAAACTTTTGTGTGTTTTGGAAATATCATGTAATATTTTTTAACAAAACAGATTATTTTATCCATACGACACTCCAACTTTTTAGAAATTCTTCCTTCTTAACACTTTTTATCCCCAGTTTATATTTTATTTATCTGCATATTGGATAGGAATTATCCATATAGTTTTATTGGACTGCTAACTGCAGCTGATCCTTAAAGACAAATCTCAAACTTCTTCAACATTTTAATGTCTTTCCCTGAAGTTTGCTTAGTAATAAAGTACAAACATATGACACATAGTTTGGTCCTCACTATACAGTTCTTCATATATATGTTTTTGATTATTAGTTTTAGCATTATTACAATTTTTTAATTTGTGTTTTCTCTTTTAGGAACTTTCGACTCACACTTTCCTGTCTCTCACTCATGTAAGAGTACATTCATTACTTAGAATGTTAAGGTATATTGAATGTAATATGTTCAGGGTTGTAAACATAATCACAATTGTTTTATATTCTGCATCTTTTAAGTAACATTGAAACACACTTCACGATGCTGGCATCAATGTCACTAAGTGCAAAAAATCCGTTTTAAATTATTAATCTCTTTCTCCAAGCTTTGCTTGCTTCCTCTGTTATTTCTTTATGCCATCTCTCTAATAAGAAAATAATAATAGTATCTATGACAGTTTGACTTTAGTGAATCCAAAAAATAGGTTATGTTTTTTAATGAATTCATTCCTGTGGATGTGAAACCCTTGATTGTATTAGATTCAGTTAAGGGACCTTGATTAAATCATTTCTTTAGATTGCTTTGTTTGGATTGTGTCAGTGAGGTGTGACTCAGGCTGGGTCTCTGCCCTCTTACTGGAGCCTTATATAAACACAGACAGAGAGAGAAAGAAGTCAGAGAAAAAGGGGGCACTGCAATTTATGACCCTGCCATGTGTGAAAGAGAGAACTCGAGGAGCACTAGCTGCCAAAGCTGGTGCAACGAAGTCCCCAAGAAGCTGGACCCACGAAGCAGCTGATGGATGAAGAGATGATCCATATGCCTCATGGCCCACAGCTGATATCAGGAAAATAGAGAAGCAACCAAGCCTAAGGCAGGAGGCTTGGAAAGACACAAGCCACATGTCTGATAGCCCACAGCTCAGCTTGAGGAGAAGGAAGCTGGAGAAGAGCAGATTTGCCATCTTGCCTCCCCATATGGCAGGAGTATAGGGATTATCAATAGCTGACGCTTGTGAGGAAGCATCTTTGATGATGCTTTGATTAGGACATTTTTGCAACCTGGAAATTGTATGATTTTATCCCAAATACATTCCATTTATAAAAGCCATACTTTTCTGATATTTTTGCATTGGCAGCCTTTGGCAAAGTAAAACACTATGCTCCATATACTATTTATGAAAGAGTAAATTAGTTACTATACATGGAACTTAGAGCAGTGTTTATCTCATAATGTCTAATAATTGTAACATAACTATTTCATTGACCTGATTCACAATGGTTTTCTTTTGCTTGTCAACATTCAATGTTCACCCAATTATAATTGCACTTTTTGCTGTTACAATTATAATAAAACATTTTTTCCACATTTTATCAATTTTTTTCCCAACATATTAGAAGGCTTCTATATGGAAAGTATATTTTTGACCACACACTATTCATAACAACATCACAAAAATTAACTTAACCCTTCACATATTCTCTCCACTTTTTATTTTCTAGTTTCTGAGTGCTTCATTACTGGTTGGTCTCTGTTACATTTATTTTTCTCATTCTTCTCTGTTAGTTTCTTTTAACTCAATAAATACACTTGCATGGATATTTTCCTGAACGTCTCACTGCTTCAACTCTAAAAAGTACTGTTTTGGAATTTCAGGAATAAGCCAAATACACATCAAACTTAATAATTCCATCCCTACATCATTTTCTTCCCATAAATTTTTTATAATCTAACTAGTATTTTTGTCCAGGTATTGAAATAATCACTTTAAATGGATTGCTTACCTAGGATAGTCTTTTCTCTGATATACTCTGTTTTTGGACTTATTTCGGTGTCCAAACATTAGTTTGACCTGGACTGCAAATATACATATATAGCTGGGTTTTAGGTTTACATGCTCTTATTTTAAATTCATGGACAACTTCCCTTTAATTTATTTCCAAGATGCAAGGTAGTTAAATGGTCATATATCTTCTTTTTCTCTTTCATAAGTTTTCTATAAAATAAATAAACTTTGCATTGCTATGAAATATGATCAGATGAGCAAATGCAGAAATAATGCAAAAGACTAAGGAAAATAACTTTAAAAAGAGATAACAAATGCTATTATTTTCAAGCATATAATCCCATACTTTCTTCCAGCCAAAATACCCATGTATGTCATATTGTAATATTTACAAATGCATTAGCATTAATTTGAAAACATACTTGTATTTTGATATATATATAGCCTATCAAAGGCTATTTTAACCTCAGATATGTGTTAATCCATTTTATGCCCATAATTATTGATATATCTCATTTTTTTCATTTAAAATATTTAATGAAGTAATCATTCATACATGATCGTACATAAACTATATGTGTATGGTAAAAGTTGTGAACTTACAAAAAAATCATGCATAAAATCATACAGGGCTCACATATATTATTCCACCAACAATACCTTGCATTCTTTTGAAGCATTTGTAGCAAATTATGAAAGAGCATTGTCAAAGTATTACAACTAACTATAGTCCATTTCTTGCATTTGATCTATTTTCTATCAACCCACCCTATTTTTTGTTGTTGTTGTTCATAAACCTTACAATTTATCTAAAGTGCAAGATCAATGGCATTTGGTATAACCAGAGTTGTGCATTCATCACTTTGATCAATATTAGTGCATTTTTATTATTAAAAAAAAAAAAGAATAAGAAAAGAAAAAACAAACCCCTATCATACCCATATGTTAGTGCTGCTAATTACAAATCTTATGATGTGCTTTCACAATTTGTATTCATTTCCAAACATTTACAAACAACTTTTTACCCATTTTTCACAGAATTGTACCTCAGTTTTCTATTCTCTAACTACATTCCATTCTCTGGCAACTTATATTCTAGCTTTTAACTCCCTGATTTTGCTCATTATATTCAGTTATTAATAGCGAAATCATACAATATTTTTCCTTTTGTGTCTGGCTTGCTTCACTCAACATAATGTCCTCTAGATTCATTCATGTTGTCTTATGCATCACGACTTGATTTCTTTTTACAGCTGAATAAAATACCATCATGAATACGTATCAATATTTGTTTATCCATTAATCAGTTGATGGACACCTGGGTTGTTTCCACCTTTTGGCAATTGTGAGTAATGTTGCTATGAACATCAGTGTGCAATGTCTGTTCATGTCACTGATCTCAGTTATTTTGGGTATATACCTAAAATTGTAATTGACAGGTCACATGGCAGTTCTATATCTAACTTCCTTCAGAACCACATAAAAGCTTCCATAGTGGCTCTACCATTCTATATACCTACTAAGAGTGAATAAGCATTCCTATCTCTACACAACCTCTCCAACACTTGTAGTTTTCCAACTTTTTAATAGTGGCCATTCTAGTAGGTGGGAAATTATATCTCATTGTAGCTTTGATTTGCGTTTCCCTAATAGCCAGTGATGTTGAACATTTTTTCATAAGTTTTTTTCACCATTTTCATTTATTTCTTAGTAAAATGTCTATTTAGACTTTTGCCCATTTTTAAATCGGGCCATTTATCCTTTTATTGTTGAGTTGCAGGATCTCTTTATATATCAAGGATATAAGACACTTGATGGATGTGTGATTCCCAAATATTTTTTCCCTTGAGTAAGCTGCCTTTTTATCTTCCTCACAAAGTACTTTGAGGTGCACAAGTGTTTAATTTTGAGGAAGTCCCATTTATCTAATTTTTCTTTTGTTGTTTGTGCTCTGGGTGTAAGGTTTAAGAGACCCTCACCTACTACTACTACTTTTTTTTTTAATTAGGAAATAGAATTTAGCAGTTTATTAAAATAATACTGTGAATATTTTGAACTCCCCATCATTTTTGAATGCCAATTTTGCTGGATAGAGAATTCATGGCTGGAAGTTTTTTTCTTTTAGTGTTTTGACTATGTCATACCACTGTCTTCTTGCCTCCATGGTTTCAGCTGAGAAATCAGCACTTAATCTTTTTTTTTTTTTTTTTTTTTTTTTTTTTTAAAGATTTTATTTTTTTATTCATTTATCCCCCCCTTGCTGCTTGTGCTCGCTGGGTCAGCTAACCACGCCATGCGGGCGGGCTTGCCTTCACCAGGAGGCTCCGGGAACCGAACCCGGGGCCTCCCATATGGTAAACGGGAGCCCTACTGATTGAGCCACAGCCGCTTCCCAAGCACTTAATCTTATTGTGCTTCCCTTGTATGTGATGGTTCTCTTTTCTATTGCTGCCTTGAGTATTTTCTCTTTGTCTTGAGCATTGGACAATTTTACAAGTATATGTCTTGGAGTTGGCCTGTTGGGTTTTATACTATTTGGGGTGCGCAGTGCTTCCTGGATCTGCACATCCATCTCTCTCAATAGAGTTGGGAAGTTTTCAGCCATAACTTCCTTCAACACTCCTTCTGTTCCCTTTCCCTTCTCTTCTCCTTCTGGGATGCCCATAATGCGTATGTTTGTGTGTCTTGCATTATCGGTTAATTCCCTGAGACCATACTGGATTTTTTCTATCTTTTTGTCTATCTTTTCTACAATCTCTTTGATTTCAACTGTATTGTCTTCCATATCACTAATTCTTTCCTCTGCCTGTTCAAATCTGCTGCCATGTGAGTCCAGCGTCTTTTTCATTTCTTGACTTGTGTCTTTGTTCGCCATCATATCCATTACCTTTTTAGGTGTGTTAGCTATTTTTTCAGTATGTTCTCCCAGTGGCTTCTTTATATCCTTAATCTCTTCCTTCAGTTCTTTAAGTTGGTCCATGATATTTGTTTGGATAGCTTTGATTAGTTGTTCGATGTTCTGTATTGTTTCCTGGTTATTATTTTGTGCATTGGACTGGTCCATGTTTTCCAGTTTCTGAAAGATAGGTTAACAAAGGAGAGTAAGAGAAGAGCAGGCTTTGAGCCATCGCCCATATGGACATAATCTATGGTAAAGGAATAGAGTGTGGTTGCATGTTGGGGGATGGGGCAGATGAGCGGTGGTGTTCCTGGGTTAAGTGGTGCAGCACTGGAGGGTGGGTGGATTAGGAAGGGGCGGTCCAAATCCCCCTGAGTTTCCTTATGTTTGTCTCTTGCATGTAAGCTTATCACACTTGTTTCTTTTTCCTAGTAAGTGTATTTGATTATTTTATGGACTAAATGTTCATGTAGGATTTGGATCACAGAAGGGTTACAATGGGTACTGCGGGGGATTATTGGGGGGAGGGTGTCTGGGGGGGGTTTCGTGGGGATTGGTTCAACCGAATATACATGAAAGATATACAAAATCATTCAAAGGATCGGGGGATGGGGCATGGTCACTATGGATGGATAATCACACAATAAATGAGGGAATCTGAATTCCTAGCCTGGAGAGCTCTGCCACAATCTCCAAGGGAGCAGCAATAGTCCTCTGAGTATAGGGACAGTGCCTGTCAAAATAGGATGACCCACTGATGTTTTTTTTTTTTTTATTGATGACTACCCTTGTGAGTCTTTGCTCTTGTAAATGAGACTTAGCCTGCAGTTGTGGGGTGCCTAAGGGTTGCCACCTGAGAGCCTCCTTGTTGCTCAAATGTGGCCTCTCTCTAAGCCAAACTCAGCATATGATTGCATTACCTTCCCCCCAACGTGGGACATGACTCCCGGGGATGAACCTCCCTGGCAACAAGGGATTAATACCAAGTGCCAACTGGCAGCTTTGTGCAGTGGCAGTATCGTAGCCAATGAGGTTTATCCGAGGTACGATTATTGCTAATTGAAAACTTTTCCCAAGTGCCAACTGGCAACACAACTGGAAAAAGACCTTGAATAAAAGGGGGAAATGGTAAAGACAAATGAGTTCAAGTGGCTAAGAGACTTCAAAGAGAGTCGGGAGGTCATCCCAGAGGTAACTCTTATGCACACCTCAGTAGGAGCTCATAGAACATCTAAGTGCCTATCACCCTACTCAGTGGGGTTCCTGAGAGCTCCGGAGACACCCTGGTCCTATATAAGGGGGGATAGCCCCAGAGACTGATGCCTTATCAGTGGGTTCTATTTTGGAATCTATGCTCCTGAGAGTGACAGAATTAGACTCAAATAAGTCCTCCCTGCACATGGTTCACCAGTCCCTTCTATTCAAACTTACATGTGATGCTGGAGTTTCTTAGGTATACTTCCAGAGACTGGAGCCTCCCGCCTACCTATGTGCCAGGTGTGCATGAAATCTAGGTGGAACTGCAACTCCTACCCTACAGCTCAATGGACTCATCCAAGTCACCTGG
>JAKSZT010020895.1:773995-836720 GCA_026826555.1 Tolypeutes matacus
CAGGATCATCCCACCCACCATATCCATGGGATATAAGCCCTCTCTCACTTGGAGTTGGAGTGGACATCACCATCACAATCGCCTCTGGATTGGGGGAAGAACTATGGACTAGAGTGGACTTGATGGTATTCTCTTGCTCACATATGGTGATTCTTGCAATGCAAGAAATTATAACAATGAGGTGGAGCCAGTGGCCACTTGACAATTTTTGGGTAGGGAGGGGATGAGCAGTTGAAATACAGGGGCTTCTTTGGGAGTTGGAGGTTGTCCTGAGTACTGTTGTGGCAATGGATGTAGGCCATTTTAAATCAGCACACACCACTCAGAACTGAGTGGGAGAGAGTGTGGTCTACAGTGTGAACTGTGGTCTATGGTTGGTGGCAAGGCTCCAGGATGTGTAAGTTCATTGAGGTTGGTGGGCCACACTGTGGGAAATGTTTGTGTGGGATGTGGTGGGAGGTGTGGGAGGTGGGTAACATGGGAATCCCAGTGGGTTCCGTGTAATATTTTAGGTAATCTAAGCACCTCTTAAAATATATGTATATATATATATATATAAAAATAACATTTTTGTAAGCAAATACACATATATGCACATATATTTATATATCATTTTGCAAATGTTTGTATGTATTGTGAGAATTTTGATTTTTACCCATAATAAAAAAAAAAAAGAAAAAAAAATAATAAAATAAAATAATACTATAGCATCAAATACAGTTTCTTGTAGGAATGTAGGGATAATTTAGTATTAATTTTATTAAAATAATTTATATTAGTAATAGCTCAAAGGGGAATAACCATATACTAGTCCTAATGCAAAAAAAATAAAAATAAACTTACCCTGAAATTACACTTAATTCTTTTCCCCCCCCCCTTTTTTTTTTTAAAGATACTTAGATTACATCAATGTTACACAAAAAATATATATGGATTCCCATATGCCCCACTCCCCATACCTTCCTTACTCTCCCACATGAACTACATCCTTTTATTAATGTTGCACATTCATTGTAATTGGTAAACGCATCCTGGGGCATTGCCACTGAGCATAGAGCATAGTTCACACTGCAGTTTAAACTCTGTCCCACAAAGTTCTGCATGTGATGGGGTGATATAAAATGCCCTATATCTGTCATTGCAATGTCATTCAGGATGATTCCCAAGTCCCAAAAACGCCCCTGTATTATACCTGTTTTTCCCTTTTCTTGTGCCCAGATCCTCCAGTGGCCACTGCCTCCACATCAATGTTGTAATTTCTTCCATTTGCTAAAATCACAATATGTCTATAGTAGAACACCAGTAAGTTCAATCTAGTCCATAGTTCATTTCTAAGTCCTGAGGATTCTTGGATGGTGATATCCACTCCACCTGTAATTGAGAGGGGGGCATCCATCCCATACAGCTGAGAGGTAGGACTCACTTACTTGCTGTTGTAGTCTCTTTCATTTCCTTGGTATGTGGTTGTTAATCCTCACATCCTTGTTAATTGTCCTGGATGAGTCCAATGAACTGGAGAGTAGGTGTTGTGACTCCACTGAGGCTCCAGGCCCACCTGGCACATGGATAGCCAAAAGATTCCAGTCTCTTGGATGCACACCTACAAACTCCAGTGCCAAGTATAGGTATAAATACTACTATCAGTTCTTATAGATGCTTTTCTACATTATCTTCTAGGAATTTTATGGTCCTGGCTTTTATGTTTAGGTCTTTGAACAATTTTGAATTGATTCTCATATAGGAAGTGAGATAAGGGTCCTCTTTTTTCTTTTGGATATGGATATCCAGTTCTCCCGGCACTATTTGTTGAAGAGACTGTTCTGTCCCAGAAAAGTGGACTTGGTAGGCTTATCAAAAACAGGTGATATTAGAGGTGAGGGTTTATTTCTGAACTCTCAATCTGATTCCATTGATCAATGTGTCTATATGTTTGCCAATACCATGCTGTTTTGACTACTGTAGCTTTATAATAGACTTCAAGGTCAGGAAGCATGAATCCTCTGATTTCACTCTTTTTTATAGGATGTTTTTGGCTATTTGGGACAATTTCCATTCCAAATAAATTTGGTACTTGACATTTCTATTTCTGTAAAGTAGGTTGTTGGGATTTTGATTGATATTGCATTGAATATATAAATCACTTTGGGTAGAGTCGACCTCTTCATGATGTTTAGTATTCCAATTCATGAACACAAAATGTCCTTTCAATTGTTTAGGTCTTCTTTGATTTCTTTCAGTAGTGTTTTGTGGTTTTCTGGATACAGATCCTTTACATTCCAGGTTAAATGAATTCTTAGATATTTGAGTCTTTTTGTTGTTATTGTAAATGGTTTTTTTTCTTGATTTCATCCTCAGCTTGCTCATTACTACTGTATAGAAACACTACTGATTTTTGCATGTTGATCTTGTATCCTGCCACTTTGCTGAAAGCTCTAATAATTTTGTGGTAGATATTTCAGAATTTTCTAAATATAGGATCATATGTCTGGAAATAGTGATAGTTTTACTTCCTCTTTTCCAAATATGATGCTTTTAATTTCTTTTTATTGTGTAATTGCTCTTGCTACAACTTCTAGCACAATGTTGAATAACAATGGTGGCAGTGGGCATCCCTGTCTTGTTCCTTTCAACCTCTCCCCATTGAAAATGATGTTGGCTGTTGGATTTTCATATATATCCTTTATTATATTGAGAAACATTCCTTCTATATTTATCTTTTGAAGTGTTTTTATCAAGAAAGGATGCTGGATTTTGTCAAATGCCTTTTCTGCATCAATCAAGATGATCATGTGTTTTTTTTCCTTCGATTTGTTAATGTAGTGTATTATGTTAATTGATTTTCTTATGATTAACCACGCTTGCATACCAGAAATAAAACCCACTTGATGTTGGTGTAAAATTCTTTTGATATGCTGTTAGATTCTATTTGCAAGTATTTTGTTGAGAATTTTTGCACCTATGTTCATTAGAAAGATTAGTCGGTAATTTTCTTTTTTTGTAGTATCTTTATCTGGCTTTGGTATTAGGGTGATGTTTGCTTCATAAAATGTGTTGGATAAGTTTCCCTCCTTTTAAATGTTTTGGAAGAGTTTAAACAGTATTGGTATTAATTTTTCTCAAAATGTTTGGTAGAATTCACCTGTATAGCTATCTGGTCCTGGACTTTTCTTTGTTCAAAGATTTTTTTAAATATAATAAACTTTATTTTTAAAGAGGTTTTAGATGACGGAAGAATTACATAGAAAGTATGAGGTATTCTCCCATAACCCCTCCCTCTCACACATCATCCCCTATTTTTTTTTAATGCAGCAGTACAATTTATTATGATGAATCTCTAAAATCCACTCATTTAAAAAATGCACATTTGAAAAAATGATTCACTTCTGGTAAGGACTAATCTACTACAGTAATAATCTAAAAAATAAAACCATCATTGTGATATTTATCAGTACTTCTCACATCTAACAAACACTGAAAGAGGGAACTATCATTGTTAGAACTTCTTTAAAGACAAAAACTGAAGCAAAACTCAGAATTAAGAGAAACTTCTGAATGTTCACATTTGCATGCATTTTTTGCTGAACTTTCAAATATTCCACATATAACAAAATCACAACTATGAATCAAAATTAATATTAAAAAAACATTTAAGCCTTGTGACCAACTTACTCTAGAGAAGCAAAGAAAACAGAGAGAATAGTAAGAGCAGTATATTTGTAGAAGAAAAAGTAATCACTTATTTCCTTTATCATAAAACAAAAGTCAATTAGTCAACCTTTTAATAACACTAAGTTAGTTACTACTGAATATTTGCTTTTCAAGTTGTGTCTTTAAAATGTATCCATCCATATATTTGGATTGAATTAAATTACACATCAAACATTTTAATTCCAATGAATTAGGTTCACTTTATTAAGTTAACTTCAGTGCTTAAACCGAAATTTGTTGAAACCTTGTATTTCTTCCAATGTTTCACCATTTAAAAATATATTTGCATGGCTACAAAACAATTTATCTACAATAAATATTTTGTTTCTTTTCCATTTTTCATAAATATAATACAACTTTTTTCAAGGAGATTCCTTGTACAAACATTTTGGAATAAGTAATAGATATTTTGGAATAGAGGAATAGATACAGCTCTTAGACATGACAGAAGCACTGGGGAGACAGACACAGCCATTTGCCTAATAGTCTATAGCTGGCCTTGAGGAGAGAGGCAAAGCATAGAGAGCCTCATAGTCTATATCTGACCTTGTGGAGAAAACAGAGGAGCTGAGCCTGGAGTGAAATGAGCCCCGGGAGGAGAGGAACCCAGGAAGCTTGAACCCTGGCAGACATCGGCAGCCATCTTGCTCCAACACGTGGCAAAGAACTTTGGTGAGGGAAGTAACTTACTCTTTATGGCCTGGTAACTTAAGCTTCTACATCAAATAAATACCCTTTATAAAAACCAGCTGATTTCTGGTATTTTGCATCAGCATCCCTTTGACCAACTACTACAGACAGGAAGCATATATCAAGCTATAGAATCTCAAGGATTATGGCAAGCCAGCAACACAATGCTATAAAGTTGGTGGAGAAAGAGTGATAATGTTGAATCATTGATTTGATATTTCAGGAGTCGAAAACCATGAATTAATATGTTCTTGTTTTAGCTACCCATAACATGTTATTTGTCATAGAAACTTGGAGAACAATGGCACAGGTGCTTATACCTATAGATCTGACATTTATCACAGACATGCTTATGATTAAATTGGCCCTTGCTTCCTGTAGAGATAATAGGATTTCACAGATGAGAGTTACAATGTTACCTCTGCCTCATAATAGTCAGGATGAATTCATGGCTATCCCAATTTTGACTGTGTGAGTGTCGATTTGAATCACTGATAATCCGTCTAAGAATATGGAGTGTCATATGTAATGATATTTATATGAAGTCCTGTGCATTTATATCACCTTCCCTGCCCAGCAATTATTTTAAATGCATGCTAAGATTGGAAAAACATGTGATGTTGCAAGTTATACAACGGTATGATACACCCTTCCCCACTTCTCCACTGCTATCTACTTTCTGGAAGTTAAAAAGTTTTTCAGTGGTACTTGCCAGCACCCTCTACATTCTCTCATATTCATGTATTCTCATATTAAGCACAAAGCCGTTTCAATAACTAAGTTGTGTACATTGTTGTCATGTTTTGAGTGAGTTTTTTGATTGTCCATTCAAATTTTCCATCAGACTGCTGATATGCAGGTGAGAATTGATGTGGTTGCCCATGTTATATTCTGTGTTCTTGCCCTATTCTGTACATTGCTGGCAGTGAATGCAGACTATTGCCAGAAGTAATATACTTAGGTGGGCTAAATTGGGACTTCACTGAATCAAACCTTAATTCTGTTTTAAGAGCACATCTATTATATATCTGGGAAAATTTCAGCTCTCTTTCAAGCATTTTCCATTTTAAATCATGTTGTTCATAACTCGAATTCCTCCAGGCCAAGATAAATAGACAAAATTTGCTAAGCAATTTTAAGAGATGTGGATATGCCATGGCATTTTAAGAGTAACAGCCTTGCTTCTCAAACATTGAATAAGTATTTTTAACTCAGTGAAAATGCTCACTAATTTTGAATTCTCATATCAGTTTTAAAATGTCATCTAACTGATCTGCCCAGTTGGGTCATTTATTGTCTCTTTCTTTCCCCTCTCTTTTGAAATATATTTCCCAATATGCTGCACAATGTCAATAGTCCCATGAATGCCCTTTCTTATGTTTTGGCCTCCCAAGAACAAGGCTCACCAAAAAGTCAATCTATATAACTTGAACCCTTTACATTCCTATTGTTTTAGAAAGAAACCTATTTATTGGTTAAGAAATGGAGAGATGAAAAAAAAAAAAAAAAAAGAAATGGAGAAATGTACCTTTCCAGATTAAATTTGCCAAATCCCTGCCTTTATCCATTTTAGCAGGTTGGTAGTGATGACACTTGAGAGCATTAGTTTCCAGTTTTCAATTCAAATGATTTCCTTTGGTGGCATGTATATCTAGCAATATACCTTCAATCATTAACTCCAAGAAATAGAGACAAATTTTTGTAAGTAAATACACATATATGCATATATATTTATATATCATTTTGCAAATGTTTGTATGTATTGTGAGAATTTTGATTTTTACCCATAATAAAAATAAATAAATAAATAAATAAATAAATAAATAAATAATTATTATTATTATTAATTAAATATTCAACTAAAATACGTTAAGATAAATCTGGAAGTCTTGACTTTGAACTGGAAACATCACTCTGAATTCCTATTTTAATTTAATAAAACTTTCATTTCCTAGTTCTACCCACTGAAGTGACCTTGAAAGGTTGGCATAAGAGCAACATATACATCTTCATCTGAATTGTGGTCTCTGACCTTGACTTATGTTTATGCCATAAATTTCATTTTCTTAAATTCCTGCCTCCATCTCTCCCTTATAAAGACTCATGTGATTACATGGTCCCACCTAGATATCAAATATAATCATCTCAAGATTCTTAACTTAAGCATATTTATAAAGTTCCTTTTGCCCTTTAAGGTAGGATATTCACAAATTCTGGAGATTAGGAGTGGGGCATCTTTGGGACAGCTTTTTTCTGCCTAACACAGTTGTGTTCAAGTAACCTGGAAACTTCTGTCATACGAAATAACCTTGTCAAAAGGATTTTAAAAGGCTTACTTCAAATAAGACAATTTAAGTACCAATAAGGCTAATAACTGAATGGGAGAAATCTATCAAATATGTTTGTATAAATGAATTGATAAAGACAATTTAAGAAACGTTCAATTCAGGAGTTACTGTTTATCTATTTCTTCTTTCACTGCTTATGTAAAGTTTATGAAACCATTTCCTACTACAAGCTGCTCCTAGCTTCACTACATTATCTTCTAGGAGCTTCATTCCCTTGGCTCTTATGTTTATGTCTTTGATCCATGTTGAGTTAATTTTTTCATAGGGTTTAAGATGGTGATCCTCTCTCATTCTTTTGGCTATGGATATCCAGTACTTACTTCATCATTTGTTGAAGAGACTATTTTGTGTCACTTGAGTAGGCTTTGTGACCTTATCGAATATCAATTGGCCATATATGTGTGGGTGTCCATCTGAACTCTCAGTTCTGTTCCATTGGCCAATATGTTTATTTGGGAAAAATCTATGATAAGGTTGATGGGGGTGATGGTGGTGCAGGGATGTGAGTGGGGTCAACAGAGCTGGAGTGTGATGGTGAGCGAGGTTGAGAATGGGGGAATTAAGCTACCCATGGAACTAAGGGGAGGACTGGAGGAAGGAACAGGTGAAGACTAGAGAGGTGGAGATCTGAGTTTCAGAATACAATTGTTGTTTGGGAAAGTATGGCAGGGGAGGTGCACTGGTTCAGGGTGTCAGTGGTGGGGGATGTATGGGAAAAGGTGCACCTGGGGCATGCCTCTATGGAATATGAATGTGTCCATCTAATCATAGGGTGTTATCTAGTTAGTGAAGAACAACACAATAAACAACGAAATATTAAACTCCTGTGTTGGGGAGCCCTGCTGCATTCTTAAATAGACAGGTAAGAATCTCTCAAGTACATAGACAGTGCCTAATAAAAGAAAACAGACCAATATGCCAAGCCTTTGATGTTAGTTCTTGTATTTATGAACTTTATTTGTGTAAAATTGAAACCCTTAGTTTAATAATATCTATAGCTTAAGAGTTACCTGCTGAAATATTTTTTTTACTCAAATGTGGCCTCTCTCTAAGTGAAACTCAGCAAATAAACTGACTACCTTCCCCTCAACATGGGACATGACTTTCAGGTATGAGCTTCCTTGGCACCAAGGGACTAATACCAAGAACCAACTGCAATGCATTTCAAAAAAGACCTTGACTAAAAGGGGCAAATATTAAATACGAGCGACTTTTTACAGCTAAGAGATTTCAAAGTGAATCAGGAGGTCAGTTAAGACGTTACACATATGCATGTCTCAGGCAGATCTCATTAACTGCCACAGTAAGCAAATCCTCAAATATGGGTGCTCCTGAGAGCTTTAGAGATAAATAGAAATTATAGGCGAGACACCTAACCCCTTGAAATCAGCACCTTGCCAATGAGCCTTACCTTGGAATATATATGACAACCTATTTCCCCAGTGTAACAGAGTTAGACTCATTTATAATTTCCCTACATATGATTCTTCTACTCCTTTTATTTGAACCTATAATTAGCACTATACTCATTAAATATATGTCCAAGAGACTTAAATCTTCTTGCTGTTCATATGCTGTTAAAGCCCTGAATCTCAGCAGGGTTGCCACCAATACCTACTCTCCAGTTCATCAGACTTGCCCAGGACAAATAACAAAATGATGATGATAGACAACCCTATCCCCAAAAAACAGAGAGCATCTATAACTGCAAACAAGACCATTCAATCCACTTGCTCCGCCAGTTCTAAGGCCCACCAATTGGGAGCAGAGAGGGCATCACTATCCTAAAATACTCACGGTCCAAGAATGAACAAACACAAGAGGGGAATGCAACCAAGGACCAAAGTAAACTTATTACTATTGTAATAACGGAAGAACATGTAACATTGATATAAAGATAGTGATTTCCAGAGTTTCTGAGGGTACAGGGAGGGAATAACAGGTGGAGTATACGACACTTTTAGGGCATTGGAATTGTTTTGCATGATATTGCAATGATGGATACAGTCCATTATACATTTTGCCAAAACGTATAAAATTGTGCAATGTGAAGTATAAATCATAAGTTAAACTATAGACCTTGGTTAGTGGCAATGCTTCAATATTTATCAATTTTAACAAAAGCAGCACACAACTGAAAGATGTTATTAATAAAAGAAGATGTGGGAGGGGGAGGAGGTGGAATATATGGAAACCCCTTATACTTTCAATGTAACTTTTCTGTAATCTAAAACCTTTTTACAAATAAAGTTTATTATATGAATAAAAGAAAAATTGTTCTTTATTGGAGTAATCTAAGGAACTGATAAATTATGCTGATTTTTACATATATTTTAAAAGATAAAAGTTCATTCATTTATTGGTTTTACATTTTAATGTGAGTTATTAAGCAAAATAACAGATATGAGACATAATCTTGTCAAATTTTCAAATAACTGTTTTTGAAAAATAAAATTCTTGTGTATTTCTTTTAAATGTAAGAAAATATCATGTAAGATGATTATATTGTGCATACATTTTCTAATTGATTACAACATTAATGTAGTTTCATCAATTTGGTATCATAACAATTCCTAAAATAAACTAGACATGCTTTTCAAAAACATACACGTTAGAAAATTCATTTTATTGCAATGTGTGAAACCAAAACAAAGGTGATCATCTTTCTTCAAATATAATTCCCCTGATATAACCAATGTCATCTAATAGGTGTATATGTTATCACACCATTGATACAAACACTTGCACATTTGTAAACGTTATTTCTTTACATTTTTTGTTTATTGTTACTGATTTAGTGCTATCATTCACAAAAAATCCTTCAACGTAACTATTTTCACTTGGCAAAAGATATTTGGCATTCCTATAATTCTGTAAATAGAAATCCATGTGAAATATATACAGTAACCCGCACATAAAAATGGGATCATTTGACAATGTCTTTTTTTGATTTTATCTCTTTTCTCTTTCTACCTTTTTTATCTTTGATTGAGTCACTCATTTCTTTCAGCAGATACCTTGCCTTAAAAATAATCTTCCTTTAATATTCTACATGCTTGGCAAATATATGCATATAAATAAATAATTAATGAATGAATTAATGTTTTCACAATGAATATGCATATGTATATATGAACACAAATATGCTCATGATCTAATTAAAATTCTCACTAAGAATATTAGGGTCTTTCATTTATTTAAATTATATATTCCCTTACAAGACTTTTAGTTTTTTTTTATGTTTCTTTGTGTATTTCATCATAAGTATTCTCTTCACAACTAAATCCTAGCCCTATTATGATTGAAATAATATTTTTTATTTATCTCTGGTGATTATGCTACTATAACGATGGTCTTTTGATTTTTTAAATATTTTCCATTTGTTCAAGTAGAGGACCAACCAGTGAATTTTCATCCAAATTTCATTCAAACTGTGTAAACCCTAACTCCCAATGATAGCCAGTAAAACCAGAAAACTCTAGAGAGAGGACAGGCGTGATTCACCCTGTAGCAAGCCCGCACCCAGTTCACAGATCGCATACTAGCTTTTTTCTAATTTTTTAATAACCTCTTTATTGCCTACCCTATGGCATGTTCTTATATTCCTTTATGTGACATAGCCAAGAACCTAGACACTGACTACAATAACAAAAGTATGCAATCTTCATTTTGGTTAAAGTTTTAAAATGTCAACTAAATATTAGAACATAGTGAATATTCTAAAACCTAACGTATTTTACCTTATATTTTTTAATGACATAAACAATATGTTTTCATAAAAATCTTATGTCTGCTCACCTATAAGGTAGATTAAAAAGCTGTGATTATCCCTGTTTGATCTAGGTGAAGGCAGGAATCTAAAATGGCTTATCTAGGGCCATACAAGTAGTTAAAAGATCTGGTACGAGAACCTGTATCTTCTCACTGCAAGTTAAACGTTCATACTGAAACTAGAAAAATTATGAATATTTTACTTAAAGCAGTAATTAAATGTGAATGTGTATGGACAAAAATATTTAATTGCTAAGTGAACAATTTCAAAGACAGTTATTAACCTTACAAATAAATATTTCAAAATTTGACTCATTGAGAAGGAAAGTCTGAACATAGGCATTATAACACTATAAAAGAAGTTTTATTTTTTTCCTGACAATACTGGAGGAATAAAGTAAACAGATAACGTTTCTTTCTTATTCTAAACAAAATGGTATATCTTTGCAATATTTTAAAAAATAGTGCTGAATTGTACATTTCTGTCTGTAGCAGAATGGGGATCTTATGAATAAGATTTTCTCTGTCCTGTCTCAGAAAAGGAAATGAACAGTCTACTGCACTGCACAGCTCCAGAGGACACCATTCCCTTAAATTAGGTTAAAGTTGTACAGCAGTACACATCAGTCCCAGAAGTGAGGGAATAGTTTTGAACAACTCAGATGAACAATTACAAATGGAAAATATGTGTATTCTTATTTTTACTAAAACTAAATTTGTACAAGTTAATAAAGGGGTAGACAGTTTGCTTTTTGGAAGTATTTTAGAACTAGGACTAATTGTGAAAAAGATCAGAACAAATTAGTGAAAAAAATGTGAACTATAAGACAACTGAATTAGCTTCAGGTACATCATGCAGTGTGATCATTTTTACAAATATTTGTTGAGTACTATATTTGGTGTGAGACAGGCTTTTATGCCCAATGGGAAATAGAAAGCTAAACAAGACAAGGAATATCCTCAGGCAGCTCACCTTTCATCAGGAAAAGGTAGAACATAAGCACAAATAATTTGCCTAAACTAAAATGACCAATTTGCCAAATAAGGATTCTTTTAAAGTAATTAATATGTAAATCCTGATTAGGAAGAATTTGAGACTTTTAATGTTCATTAGGTGTTTAATAATTATCGTGTGCCTTCTATGTGCTGAGAGCTTCAAAATAATGTGTTCTCTTAAGTACCTTCAATGTTCTTTCTGTATTCTTGCATGGATTACCAAAATTTTCCTTTCTAGAGCTACATGGTTTTAGATTTTATTTTAGAAAATTTCAAATTAATGAAGTTGAATTATATTAATTAAATAAAACCTACTAAACTTAAAAAACTATAAATTATGTTCATACTATCCTTATGAACAACTGTATGCCAAAAAATTAGATAAACTAGATTAAATGGGCAAATTTCTAGAAATACACACATACCACTTACAGAGACTCAAGGAAAAATATAAGATCTCAACAACAGATTATTAAGAGAGACTGAATGAGCAATCAAAGTCCTCCCAACAAAGAAAATCCCAGGACAAGATGGCGTCACAGAGGAATTCTACCAAACGTTCCAAGAAGACAACTCTAATTATACACAAACTCTTCCAAAAGTTGAAGAGAAGGAACCTTCCGTAACTCATTCAACAAGGCCAACGTCACCTTCAAACCAAATCCAGATGACAATACCTTAAAAAAAGAAAATGATAGACAAATATCTCTTTTGAAAAAAGATGCAAAAATCTTCAACAAATGCTAGCAAACCAAATCCAATAGCACATTAAAATATGCCATGAAGTAGAATTTATCCCTGTTAGAGAAATGTGGCTTAAAATATGGAAAGCAATTAATGTAATAACCCATATTAACACAATAAAGGACAAAACTACAAAATAACCTCATGTGATGCAGAAAAGGCATGTGACAAAACACAGAACCCTTAATAAAAACACTTAGAACACTAGGAATAGAAGGAAAATCCCTTAACATGTAAAAGGACATAAATTGGAAATGCACAGCTAACATCCTACTTGATGAAAGATTGAAAGCTTTCTTTCTAAGATCAGGAACAAGAAAAGGATGCCCATTGTCACCACTGCTATTCAACATAGTACTGGAAGTTTTTGCCTGAGAAGTTAGGCAAGAAAAAGAAATAACAGGCATCCAAATGGGAAAGGAAGAAATAAAACTTTTTCTATTTGCAGATGATATGATCATACCTATACAAAATCCGGGAAAAAAAGTCCACTGCAAAGGTCTTAGACTAATGAATTTAGCAACATGGCAGGGTACAAGATCAATACCCCAATATCAATAGTGTTTCTGTAAACAAGCAATGAACAACCTGAAGAAGAAATCAAGAAAAATCTCCCTCAAAATAACAACTAAAATATTCAAATATTTAGGAATAAATCTTACCAGGGATGTAAAGGACTTGTACACAGAAAATGTCCAAACATTGCCAAAAGAGATCAAATATGATGTATATAAATGGAAGGATATTCTGTGTTCATGGATTGGAAGATTAATCATCATTAAGATTCAATCCTACCCAGAGCAATTTATAGTTTCAATGCATTTCCCCAATCAAAATTTCAACCAATTTCTTTGCAGAAATGTAAAAGCCAGTTGTCAAATTTATATAGGAGGGGAAGGAGCCCCAAATGGCTAAAGTCATCTTAAAACCACCAGTGAAGTTAGAGGGCTCACACTTCCAAACTTAAAAATTATTACAAAGCCAAGCCACAGTAATCAATACAGCATGGTGCTGGGACAAGGAGAGCCATATAGACCAATGGAATAAAATTTAAAATGCAGATTCAACTTTCATATTTATGGGCAACTGATTTGGAAAAGGTAGCAAAGACCACTCAATGGGGAAAGAACAGTCACATCAACAAATAGTACTGGGAAAACATGGTCTCCATTTGCAAAAAAAAAGGAGGAACCCTAACTCATACCATATACACCAATCAGCTCAAAATGCATTAAAGACCTTAATATAAGAGCTGGAACTATCAAATTCCCAGAAGAAAATGTAGGAAAGCTACTTCAGTAGCTTGTGTGAGGCAATGGTTTCTTAGACTTTACACACAAAGCACAGGCTACAAAAGAAAAATAGATAAATAGGACCTCATGAAATATAAAATATAAAAACTTTTGTACCTCATGGCCTTGGGGGACATGGAGGCAGGTACTCCAAGGTTATTGGACACCAGAAACAATGAACTGGAACACCCCTGAAAACCAACCACCAGGACTGTCAGCTGGGGCCAAAAGAATAGGGTCATTGAAATGTGGTATCGTACAAAAACATGGCCTTTCCTTGAAAGAAAATACCAAGGAACAGAAAACTGATCATTAAACCTTGACTTTCAAAAAAAAAAAAAAAAAAAAAAAAAAAAAAAAAACTTTTGTACCTCAAAGAATTTTATCATGAAAGTAAAACAACAAATTATAAAATGGAAATACTTGAAAACCACATATCTAGTAAAGATTTAATATCCAGAATAGGTGATGAAATCCTTCAGCTTAATAACAAAAAGTTAAACAGCACAATTCAAAAATGGACAAAAGACTTGAACATGCTTTTCTCCAAGTAAGTATGCAAATGGACAGAAAGCACATGAAGAGATGTTCAATATCATTAGCCTTCACAGAAATGTTGTCAGAACTAAATGAGAGCATTTCACACCCACTAGAAAATAAGTGTTGCAGAGGATGCGGAGAAATAGGAATACTCATCTCTGGGGGCAATGTAAAATTGTGCAGCTACTGTAGAAGGCAGTTTGGCAATTCATCATATAGCTATGTATAGAACTAACATTTGGTCTGGCAATCCCACTACTAGGTGTAAACCCCCCAAAATTGAAGGCATGGACTTGAACAGATATTTGCACTGTGTTGTTTATAGTGGCATTATTCACAATTGCCAAAAGATGGAAGCAACCAAGTGTAATATATATATACGTATCTCATATTATTTGGCTGTAAAAAGGAATGAAGTCTTGAAACGTGACAAAAATGGATGAACCTTGGAGATATAATGTTGAGGGATATTAGCCAGAAACAAAAAGAAAAAAATTTGTATGCTCTCACTGATTTGAAACAATTAGTATAAACAAACTCATAGAGGTGGCATCATGAATACAGGTTTCCAGGGGTGAAGTTGGGCTAGGGAATGGGAAGTTAAGGATTAAAATGTACAAAGTTCCAATTTGTAATATGGAAATATTTGGTAATAGATAGTGGTGATGGATGGTAACACAACATTGTGAATGAAATTAACAGCCCTGAAATATATATCTGAATATGATTAAAAGGGAAACTGTTAGATTGCATATATGTTAATCAAATTTTTTTTTAAAGTCCATGAACTGTCCTACTTCACTAGGCACTGGCTATATACTTGGGAGATTCTTGCTGTCCCATTAGAGAATGTAGCATGACATCCAGGATGGCAATTCAATAGTTTTTCTGTCATTGTGGGGGTCTCCACCCACCAAGACAATGACCCATGGCTAATTGAATATATTCATATACCACAGAGGCATGCCCCAGGTGCACTCCTCCTCATACATTCCCCCATCACCAAAACCCCACACCAGTGGTCATCCTCTGCCACAGTTTTGATCCTTCTGTGATCCAAAACCTCCCCCCAAATATGCCAAAAAATAAAAATAATAAGAAAATAAAACAATAATAATAATTAAAAATAAATAAAAATAAAGTAATAAAAATTTTTTCATTGCATCTTGTATCCTGTAAGAGCTGTTATCTTTTATATAAAGTAACAATTTTTCCATATGTTCCCCCAGTGTCTATTTTTTTTTTATTTCTCTTCAAAGAATCTTTAGTTTGCAGAGAAGTCACAGAGAAAGATATAGGTTTTTCCCTTATACCCAAACCCCTCCCACTCTTCTCTAGTAATAATATTTTACATGTGTACTGTACATTGCATACAACTGATGGACAAATATCAAAGCATTGCTACTAACAATGGTTGATGTTTAATACATTATGGCTACATTTTGCCCGTACACTTTTACGGGTTTTGATAAAATTTAAAATGACATGTGTATGTCATTGCAAGATCATGCAGAACAATTCCAATGCTCTGAAAATGCCCTATGTCCATCTATTCTATTCATCCATTTCCCTTTCCTTGGAACCTATGCCTATGGTAACCACTAAGTTTCAGTTTTTGAAGAATATGGGTTTATAGTTACATGCAATAATTTTGAGTGCTTGACATTTTGGTCTGTTTTCTTTTATGAAGCACTGCCTATATTTTCTAGAGATCATTGCCCTGCAAACTGAGAATATAGCAGGACTCTCCAGGGTGGGAGTTTAATATTTTCTTGTTTATTATGTGGGTCTCCACCCACTGAGATAACACACTATGACAAGATGAACACTTCCATATTCCATAGAGGCATGACTCAGGTATGCCCTATCCTGCATATCATCCCACCCCTGACGCCCTCGCCAGCCCCTTGATGTTGACAGTTGCCTTATGAACCTTGCTCTTGTGAAATTGAGACTTAGCCTAGTATTTTATATTGCCTAAGATTTACCTCCTGAAAGCCTTCTTGTTGTTCAAATGTGGCCTCTCTCTATGTCAATCTCAACATATAAATGCACTACCTTCCTCCTGGAGTAGGGCATCAGCCAGGACATGAGGCTTATCCTGGAGATTAGCCTCCCTGACTCTGAGAGATTATTAGCAAGCACCAACTAGCGAAGAATCTAGAAAAATACCTTGACCATAAGGGGAATACGGTCAATACAAATGAGTTTTTATGGTTAAGTGATTTCAAAGTGAGCTGGGAGGCCATTCCAGAGGTTATGCTTATGCAAGTCTCAGGAGGATCTCATTGACTGCCACAGCAAACAATACCTAAATTAGCAGAGCTCCTGAGGGCCCTAGAGACATCTAGACACTATGGGTAAAGTAGAAAATCTCAGAAATTTGGCACCCTGTCAAGAGGCCTTACTTTGGAATATATGCACCCCAAAATAACAAGGTAGACTCATTTAGAATTTCCCCACACATGGCTCTTCTGCCCCTTTTATTTGAACCTATCATTAGCACTGTAGTTGTTAAATATATGTCCCAGAGACTTAAATCTTCTGGCTGTTCATATAATTGAGCCCTGAATTTCAGCAGATTTGTAACACCTACTCTCCAGTTCATTGGACAAATCCAGGACAACTATCAAAAGAATGATGATGAGCTTGGGGAGACCCACTATGTTCTCAAATAGAGGGACGGGAAACTCTTGAGAGCATGGACAGTGCCTGATAGAGAAGGACAGACCAGTATGTCAAGCTTTCAGTGTTGTTGCAAGTAACTATGAATCTGGTCCTGCAAAGAGTGAAACCTGATGGTTCCAGAAGAAAGGGAGTGGGAGGAATGAAATAGATGGAGCAAGAGGCATTTTGAGGGTGATGAAAGTATTCTATGTGATCTTGCAATGATGGATACAGGCCATGTTAAATTTCATCAAAATTTATACAAGTGTATGTTCCAAAATGTAAACCATAACGTAAACCATTGACCATGGTTGGTAGATATGTTTCAATGTTTGTACATCACTTGTAACAAATGTACCATCCACATAAAATGTTATTAAAAGGGAAAGGGGGAGTCCCCTATATTTTGTACTTGACTTTACTGTGACCAAAAACTTCTTTGAAGACAAAATGAAAAAATCTAAGACATTGGGGGAATAAATGGAAGAAAATTTCACTGTATGTACAGGACAACAGATCTTACAGTGCTGAAAGGCAAAATGTCAAAAATTTTAAATATATTTTATCATTATTTTTATTATTCCAAATTTTTAAAAATTGTTTTGTATTTTTAATTTTTTTAAAATTTTATTTCCTATTTTTAAAACTATCATTATTATTTCATTTTCTTATAAATTGTATTTGGCTATTTCATTGGCTTCATTTTTTAAGAGGTTTTGGATCACAGAAGGGTTACAACTGTGACAGGGGAAGACCATTTGTGTGGGGTGTCAGTGATGGGGATACATGGGAGGATGTTCACCTGGGTATATGTGTAAGGCATATAAATGAGTTTGAATGTTCATGGGGCATTGTCAATGTGGATGAAGATTCACACAATAACCAAAAGAATACTGAATTCCCATCCTGGTGAGCTCTGCCACCTTCTCTGATGGAACAGCAAGAATCTCCCAAGTACAGAGGCAATGGCTAGTAAAGAAGGATGGTCCATTGACAGGCCCTTGATATTGATGACTGTGCTTATTAACATTTACTCTTGAAATTTAAACTCAGAATTGTATTATAAGGTGTCTAAGCATTACCTCCTCAGAGCCTCCTTGTTGCTCAAATGTGTCCTCTGTCTAAGCTGAACTCAGCAGATAAATGCAATAACTTCCCCCAGTGTAGGATATGACTTCCAGGAATGAGCCTCCCTGGCACCGAGAGATTTCTACTGAGCACCAACTAGCAATGTAACTGGAAAAAGACCTTGACCAAAAGGGCATAAAGGTAAAGACAAATGAGTTTATATGGCTCAGAGACTTCAAAGTGAGTTGGAAGGTGATTCCAGAGGTTACAATTTACACATCTCAGCAGGATCCCACTGACTGCCAAATTATACACTGCCTCAAATATAAGGGCTCCTGAGGGCTCTGGATGCATTTAGGCACTCTGGTCAGGGCAGATAGCTCTGGAGTTTCATGGCATGCCAGTGGACCCTACTTTGGGGTTTGTGCTCCCAAGGGTGACAGAATTGGACTCAGTTGTAGTTTCCCTACACGTGGTTCTTTGGTCCTTTCTGTTTTAAACTATAGTTGTTGCTGGAGTTGGTATGTGTAACTCTAAGAGACTTGAATCTTTGGTAGGTCCATATGCTAGCTGGGCCCTGACCCTCAATGGAGTTCAACACCTACTCTCCAGTTCATTGGACTCACCCAGGACAACTAACAAGGAAGTCATGATGGACAACCACCATACCAAAGAACCGAGAGAGTCTATAACTGCAAGCAAGAAAGTCTCATCCATTAGATGTGTGGGACTGAAGCATCCTCTCAATTAGAAGTGGAGTGGGGATCAACATCCCAGAAGATCTGGGGAAAGATCTATGGACTAGAGTGGACTAAGTGGTATTCTACAATAGACTTATTGTGATTCTAGCAATGGAAGAACTTATATCATTGATGAGGAGGTAGTGGCCACTGGATGTTCTGAAGTCAGGGAGAGAGAAAACAGGTGTAATACAGGGGCATTTTCAGGACTTGGGAATTGTCCTCAATGACATTTCAATGACAGTTGCAGGCCATTATATATCTTGCCATTATCTACAGAACTGTGTGGGAGAGAGTGTAAACTACAATGTAAACTATAATCTATCGTTAGTGGCAATGATCCAAAATGTGTTTATCAATTGCAATGAACTAACCTCACTAATGAAGGATGTTATTAATGTAGGTAAATGTGGGTGGTTTGGGGAAAGGAGAATATGGGATTCTTCTATATTTTTTTATGTAACATTTATGCAATCTAAATATCTTTAAAAAATTTTTTTAAAAATCAACCCTGAAAAAAAAAATTGTGATGATGGACAATGCCCATCCCAGGAACCAGAGAGTATCTGCAACTGCAAGCAACACTCTTCCATCCATCAGCCCCATAGTATCAAAGCCCCCTTTCAATCGAAGACAGGATGGGAATGACCATGCTCAAGTCCTCAAGATTGAGGTATGAAGAAACATAAACAGAGAAAGCTACTATGGCTAAAGTAGACTTATTATTATTCTAGCACTGAAAGAACTTGTAACATTGATGTAAAGGCAGTGGCCACCAGACATTCTGAGGGGAGGGAGAGGGAAGAATTGATGCAACATTTGGCATTTCTGTGGCACTGGAATTGTACTGCATGACATTGCAGGATGGATAAAGGCCATTGTACATTTTGTCAAAACCTATAAAATTATGTAGGGCAAAGGGAAAACACTAATGTTAAATATAGTTCTAGGTTAGTACAATGCTTCAATATGTGTTCATCAATTGTAACAATTGTACCACACTATTGAAAGATGTTAACATGGGAAAAAGTGGGTGGGGAAGAGGGTGGGGTATAGGGGAGTCCCCTATATTTTTGATGTAATATTTATTTAATCTAAAGCTTCTTAAATAAATGCATGATGCTATACTATGCAAACTGTGGATCCTAATTTAAATTATGGACTTTAATTAATAGTACAATTATAAAAATGTGGTACATCAATTGTAACAAATGTTCCACACCAATGCAAGTTGTTATTGGTGGGGTTATGTATGGGAAACTGCATTTTATGCATTATTATTTTGTAAATGCACAAGTACTCTAATGAAGAAAAAAAAAAGAGAAATGTCTGCATTTCATTGCTTTCTGGACAGTAATTAGATAATTAGTTATGAATTTTAAATGTCTTACTTTTTAAGGATATGTATTATTGTTGATTTTTAAATTTTCATACCTAATTATTTAGATTATCATGGGAGAATTTGACTGTAAAAGCTAAATTTTTGTTATATATAGGGACAGGGTATGAAACATACTTAGTACATGGCAGACAATAACTTTCAGAATATTGTACTCGACAGAATGTGCATGATTTTCTTTCTTTTTTTTTTTTATAAATATATATGCATATATGTGTATTTGCTTACAAAAATGTTATTTATATATATATATACATATATTTCAAGAGGTACTTAGATTACCCAAAATATTACACGGAACCCACAGGGATTCCCATGTTGCCCACCTCCCACACCTCCCACCACATCCCAGAGGTAACTCTTGTGCATGATTTTCTAATTCAGACTTTCATTGAGTGTACAATGATTGGACAGTCCTAACTTTTTTCTTTTGTGTCATTCCATGTGCTGTCATCATATTGATCCTGAGGCTTTCTAACTATATCCCTGGGATCCATAAAGCAACACCTGCTCCTATCCTTCAGTGTATGCTCTCCTGAGCATCCACAATTCATTTTATAGTCCATTGGTCTACTTCTTTAATTCTGAGTACTTATTTACAACTTTGAAATGCTTTCAGCTATAGCTGCAAGAGAATATTTATTAAATTTTATCCAGCATCTCTATTTTTTTGTAGTAATATTAATTTGAGATTATTTTAATCATTTTCAACATTTTAGGTGCTATAATTCTCTCTATAAACTTTTGTTAATATTTTATTAACTCCTCCTTTATAAGCTTTTACATAAATTTACTCATATTACATATATTTGCGTATCACTGTCAAGTACATTTCAGTAGATCTACAAGATATTTTTCTGTGTATATACCAATTTAGAGAAATAACATCTATTATATCTTATTATATAATATTATGAACTTGATTTCTATTCAATAATAATTTTTGAGGAAATTTTTACATGGTCTCTCAATGGCATGCAAAATATTATGAGGTATTGGATTGAGAAATAACCACACAGGAATGACTTGAGCAGAGTTCAATGCAAGGTATTTTAAAGTCATGTTGAAATATTAATGGAACTGAATTCTAGATTATTATAAAAACATTAAAGTTAAGAAACATAAAGGACGAAATGTTCTGGGCCATTTATTGTTATTTTGAAATGTTTCTTTATACACAATTTCTATTACTTAGTTTAAAATAATCATATCTTTTTAATTGAGACCTTGAAGGCTTTCTTAGTTTGGTTGTTTCTCAAGAGATGAACAAAGGGGTTCAATGTAGGTGAAATGAAAGAAATGAGCATTGAAACCACTTTATTAATGGTCACTTCTTCCTTTGCTGTACGATTCATATAGATGAAAATTCACATCCCATAGATGATGGAAACCACAATCATGTGGGAAGAACAGGTTGAAAAGGACTTCTTCCTTTGCTGGACTGAGGGGAATCTTAAAATTGTCCTGATTATGTAAGCAAGTGACAGAACTACACAAGTCAGAGTCATAGTCAGGGTCAGCACAGCACAGATTATAACCGTCTGTTCTATGGACCATGTGTCTGAGCGTGCGATTTTCACCAGTGGAAATGCATCACAATGATCAATAATGTTAGAATCACAGAATTCCAGTCTTAGTCCCAGGCTAAATGAAGGGATTAATACACAAAAAACAGCCATCCAAGAACAGATGATGAGATTCCTGCAGACTCTGCTGCTCATGATGGTCACGTAGTGTAGGGGTTTGCAGATGGCCACAAAGCGGTCATAGGACATGGAAGCAAGGAGGTAAAATTCGGTTACTGCAAAGAGGTCAGTAAAAAAGATTAGGATGGCACAAGCATTGTAGGTAATGACCCTGTCACCCGTAGTATGTTATAAAAAAATCTACAAATACATGCAGATGTGAAGGAAATCTCTAAAAGTAGAAATTTTGTAAGAAAAAATACATGGGTGTTTTAAGAGGGGAATCCACAATGGTGAGTGTGATGATGGTCAGATTCCCAGTTACACTCAACATGTAGGTGAAAAGTAGAAATATAAAAAGCAGAGGTTGTAGCTGAGGGTCATTTATGAGTTCCAGCAGAATGAATGTTCTTACTGTATTGTTTCTCATTGCTTTCTTCTGACTTCTCTCCAACCTGTATAATATATCAGAGTCATTTTCTTACAGATTATTGTTAACTATTCTAAAAACTGAACATATTCAGTATTTTATTCCCCACTACACTTTTAAATATTAAGTTTTACTTTCATTTTCTGCTCACTTTTCCCTTGAGCTAAATAGATTGCTGAGGAGGTATATTTTTTTCAAGTGACAATGATGTTCTTTGGTTTTTAAGAATTCCTTCCTATTCAAAAATTAAATAAAAAAATTTCATAAGAGATTACATATCTTTTCTTGACAATTTATCTTTATTAACAGTTCTAATAAAGAACAGAAAATTTGTGTTCTTATACACTTTAGAGATGAAGTTGACATCTTTGTACCAAAACTTGATATTTTTTTTTCATTGATTTTTAGGGAAAAGTGTTTAAATCTCTCACTTCCAAAGATCTGCTATACTGACTCCCCTATACAGCCCACATTTTTCAGAATTTTGCATTATTTTTTGAATCTGGGCATTATTTTTACTTCTGACCCAAGTGTTCACTGCCTTCTCCTTCCTTTCTGAATATCCAGTAAAATGAAATGCTTTTCCAATATTCATACCATTTTTGCCTAATAATAACATATGTAATGCAGAAGTCAAGAACCTTTTGCTCCTGAGTTGGAGATAAGTTGCTCCACTGATATTTCTTGGGGTATCAACCATTGGTTAAGCCAGGAGGGACTCACATATTTCTGTTTTAGAGTTATTATGTATATCTAGGTTTCAGATTATCTAACATAAATGTATAGAAAAACTTTCTCCTTTGTAACCAGTTTATTTGTTTTATGAGCAAATTTAATATCTTGTTTAACTTTCTGTGTGCCCTTTTTAAATATTGTTGGCTGTTTTGCCTGTGTATATTTCACTGTGTTATCAAAAAAGGGAAATGGCACCGACCTAGGCACATGATTTATCTGAATTTAGAACCCTTCTAAGTGATTTGATCTCTCACTCAACAACTATTAACTATTTATATCAAAATTTTTTCTAGCCCGCCTACCTTCCTCCTATCTTTTCCCCAATATATCAGTAATACATGCATCACTGTGAAACCTTATTCAAACCTTCAAATTCAGAGCACTATTTAATCCTCAAAATATATTTTCCCAACATAATAAAGCATGTTAAGTAATGAAAGTTAATAAACAGATTAACAATAAATTTTAACCTACTAAATTTTTTTATTCTATCTTTCAAACAAATATTGGAAATGAACAGAGAGCTCTTCAATGAGATGACACTTTTGCTAATATGGTATTCTTTGAGGGAGGCTGAGGGTTTGAGGAGAGGGGTGTATTACAGGATGATGGTGGTAAAGGGGCATGCTTATAGACTTCTGTACATATAAATATACATTATCATTTTGAATTTAGGTTTGAATGTGCAGCAAAAATTTTCCATGGATATTTATTATATTGAGTTAGTTATGGATTTATTGGTCCATAAAATGCATAATATCCTTCGAGACAATTATATCTTTTTACGCAAGATAAATTCGTTATAAAAAATGACACCTCATAAATATATATTGGATACATGACAAAATATATAAACTATCACTGAAATCCATTTTCTTAATCAAAGAAAAAAACATCATACTTACTCTTCTCTTAGTAAATCAGAGTGTCTTTTGGTTGTTTAAAGGCAGAAATATTAAGACTGTAATGTTGAAATTGATATTTTAAACAAATACATTTATAGCTTCACATTTACTGGCATGTCTGGGAATGCATAGAGCTCCCAGGATTGCCATCTTCAGTAAGGTTTACAGACTACCTGATAATGGGCTTAGCGATATTATAAACCCCCCAATATATTCTTACTCTCTCCATCATTGAAAAGTAAATAAATTACTTTGAAGACTGGAATGTCAGGAACTATTTCCACTGGTAGAAGAGACGATATTCTAAATAATAAGGATAGAGAGATGCCTTTATAAAACAGAGTGTGACTTTGTAAATTTGATAATATGTCAGTAAGCAAAAAAATCCTTTGTGGCCTACTTTTAAGAGTCATTAGTGAATTTTCTGAATAATAAGAGTTGGCAAAAAAAAATAAAAACAAGTAATTCAGGCTTCAGCGGGGACTTTGTCCTTGGAGATGGGATGATACATCGGTATCAGACACAGGTCAGGAGGACAAATCTGTTAGTTAAATAATGTGGGTCATTTTTTAAAAACTTTCATATCTACTAAGGCATTTTGTAGATTAAAATCCTTTATTATGTGAATACATTCCTTTAAGATATGATATGAATTTTTATTATAGTTGGACTTTTTGAATCAGGTGTGCAGAAAGAAAGGTTATACAATTATATGACACTACTGCTTACATTGAAGGAGTTATCCTTCCTAATTTCACTTTCTCTAAGTATACCTGCTATATTATAGGCCTTATTTAGAAATATATAAACATTTGCTACCAGTCTTAATATAGATGCAAACAGTATCTATACTTTAAAAATGTTGTAATCTTTCACATAATAATTTCTGTTCTGTCCTCTTTATCATTATTAATAAAATTGGCTGTGTGAAGATGAAGACGTTGCAATTTGTTTTACCAATGCCTGGATTACTAAGCATGTTCTTCATTTTGCATAATCAATTATTCTATCAAAAACATTTTCATACTAATATTTTCCATATGTGTAAGAATAATTATTTAAATCTGAAATTTCAAGATAAAATTTTATTCTTAGAAATTTTTTAAATTTTTAAAAAGGCCTTAAGTTTAGTTTGTTTAAAAACTTTCGCTGTAATTGGGTCATTAGTGTACATTATTTGTAATTGTTAGGTTTTCATCCTTTGCTCTTATAAATATATTAAATATGTATTCTAAATATATAAATCTTTACAGGTGTCTATACTGATTTTTTGGCATATGGTTTATATTTTTATGCAGTCAAATCTATTGGTGTTTTTTGTTGCTTTGCAGTTTTTGACAGCTTTATAAGGCATAATTGACACACAATAAACTACACATATATAAAGTATATATAAGTTTTGACATGCGTACTTCCTAGAGTGTGTTACCACAATCAAAGTAATGAACATATCCCTCATATCCAATGGTGTCCCTGTTCCCTTTTTGATCTTATCCATCATACACAATGATGTCCCTGTGCCCTTTCAATCACTCCGTCTTGCTTATCCCCCAACTTCAGCAATTCTCAGTAAACCATTGATCTGTTTTCTGTAACTATAGATTAGCTTGCATTTTGAAGAACTTCATATAAATGGAATCAGATTGCATAAACTTATGTTTTTCTCCATTTGCTCAGCATACTTTTTTTGTAATACATCGATGTTATGTTATTTATAGTTCACTTCAGTTCATTTCTGAGAAAAATATTCAATGTGCTGTATACCACAATCTTTTTACCTAAATACCTGCTGGTGAATGTTTTGTCATTTCAATTTGCAGCAATTTTAAACAAAGATGCAATGAACATGCATACCAAAGTCTCTATAATGTCATGTGCTTTAATTTCTATGGGGTAAGTACATAAGAGTGGAATGGCTGGGCTTTGGAAGGTATATGTTCAATGTTTAAAAAACTGCGAACGGTTTTCTGAAGTGTTTTTCTGATTTTTCATTCCTACAAGCAATGCAGGAGTGCTCTCCTTTGTCCACATTTTTGGTATTATTAATATTTGCAATTTTTGATATAGTAGTAGGTATGTAGTGATTTCACATTATAGTTTTAATTTGCATGTACCTAATAGCTAATGAAGTTGATCATATTTTGTCAAGCTTATTTGTTGTGTATCTTCCTTAGTTTCATGTTTATTTAAACCATTTGCCTCTTTTATAAATGGATCTTGATTTTTCTTATTGAGTTTTGATAGCATTTTATACAGTGCTTGATGCAATTTTTTTTTTTCAGGCATTTGGTTCACAAATATTTTAACCAGTTTGTAACTTGTATTCTCATTCTCTTAACACTTTAACAGCAGATAGTCTCAATTTTGATGAATTGCATTTTATCGGTTTTTAATGGGTCATGCTTTTTTTCCTTTTGTTTTTTTCTAAGAATTTGTGGCCTAACCCAATATAAACATTAATTTTTTGGATAGTAGTTCATTTTATTTTATATGGCTATCCAATTCTTTAGTGCCTTTTGTTGAAAAGACTATTCTTCCCCAATGAATTATTTTTGCATCTCTATCAAAGATCAATTGACTACAAACATAAGGGATTACTTCAGGAGTTGCAAATCTTTTCCACTGATCTTGGGTCTACCTTAATGCAAATATTACACTCTTAATTTCTGTAGCTCTGAAGCACATGTAAGTCCTACAACTTGGTTCTTTTTCCTAGTTGTCTGTTATTATAGGTTTACTACATTCCTATTTTAGTTATAAGCAGCTTGCCAAGTTTTACATAAATTGTGCTTGGATTTTGATTGGGATTGCACTGAATCTAGAGATTAAATTGGATAGAATTCAACTCAAAAAATAGTCTTTCGATCGATGAAAATGATATATACCTCAATTTATATATCCTTTTAAAATTCTCAGCAAAATTTGTAGTTTTCAGTGTATAGGGCTTCTACATATTTTGTCAGATTTAGGCCTTCATATTTCACATTTTAGGCACAGCTTTGAATTTTCAATAACTGTTGGTTTATTTATTAATATAGTTATACATTTGAATTTTTATGTGAATCTTTTTCCTGCATCACTTAAAAAGCCACTTGTTACTTTTAGTGACTTCTTTGTAGAATAAAGATAACTTTCTCCATAGATGACCTTGTGGAAAGCAAATAAATATAACTAGCTTCATCCATCCATTAGATCTTTACTTTTATTTCTTTTTTTATTTTGCTTATCTGCTTGATTATAAACTTATATTGAATAGAAGTGGCAAGTGTGGACATCTTTGCCTTTTTCCTCATCTTAGAGGTGAAGCATTCAGTTTTTCACATAAATTTTCATGCAAAATACGACATTAAATATGATGTGATAATTTGTAGGTTTTTGTAGAGGTCTGTTTAATTTCCTAGGGCTGCCATAAGAAGTACCACAATCTGGGTAGCTCAAAACGACAGAAAATCATTTTCTCAGTGCTGGAATCCAGTAATCTGAAATAAGGGAATAGCCATTTCTAGGCTTCCTCTGAAGCCTGTAGGGTTCTGGCAATGGCTTGCTGGTAATGCACGGCATTTTCTCTCTCTGACACGTGGCCATCTTCTCTTTTTCTCTCTCTGTCTGTGTCCAATTTTCTCTTCTTGTAAGGTCATCAGTCATGTTGGATTAGGGCCCACCCTAGTCCAGTTTGACCTCATTTTAACCAACATTATCTTCAAAGATCAATTTCTAAATAATGTTACAATAAGGTAGGGAGTTAGGACATGAATATTTATTTTTGGAGAAAACATTTCAACCCATAACTGCCTTTTATCAGAATGAAAAAATATCCTTTCTTTTTCGGTGTGCTGAGAATTTTTTATTGGAAATGTATGTGAGTTTTGCAAGTGTTTCTTCTGCATAATTTGATATGTCCATATTTATGTATATTTTTCATTTTTAGTGTCAAATGATGGTGAACAATCAATTACATTGATTGTTTTTCAAATCTTTATATAAGCCATCAGTAAATAATCATGGTTTTAATTCTTACTTACCAATAATTATACATTTTATTTCTTTTTCTTGACTTTTTTGCAATGGCAAGGCCCTCCATCAATTTTTGAACTCAGGTTCCACATTCACTTTTTCATCATTAAGTAGAAAGTTGGTTAATCAGAAATTCTTTTTCAGAATAAGAAAATTCCTTTCTAATCCTTGTCTGATTAGTGGTTTATCATAAAATCTTTTGAAATTTTCAGAGGTATTTTCTTCATCTCTATATATTTGCTCAAATAATATTTCCCCTTTTCTGTTAATATGTATGATAAGACAAAAGGATTGAAATGTCAATTACTGTGAAACATTACTTGCACATTCAAACTTAAGAGCACTATTCAATCCTCAAAATATATTTTTCCCAAGATATTACAACTTACTATATAATGAAAGTTAATAGGTTGAATGTAAAGTATAACTGACTAATTTCTTTTATTTTTCAAACAAATGGTCAAAATGAACACAGTTTCTAATGAGAGATGCTGCCACTTCAGCCAATATGTTATCCTTTTGGGGGCTGAGAATAAAGGACATGTTTGCATACTTCTGTAGATGCAAAGATGTTTTACTATTTTTATTTGAGGTTCAAGGTATACTCAACTTTCCAGGGATATTTCTTAAATTAAGTTAGATGTGGATTTATTTATGCATCTTATCCATTAAAACTCCCAGGCATTTATTGATACAAGAATTAGGAAAAACTCATTTAGCTGTACAAGTACAATTATTTTTAAAAATGGCATCTCATAACTATATGTGAGATACATAACAAAATAGATAAATCATCACTGAAATTCATTTACTTGTCTACAGGAAAGTATGACCTAATACTTGAAAAGCAATTACAATTAAAAAGAAAAACTTTATTATACTTACTGTTCTGTGAGTAATTCAGAGCTTCTGTTGCTTGTTTTAACATAACAATATTAAGACTGAAATGTTGAAAGTGTTATTTTGATGAATACATTTATATTTTCACATTTACCAACATGTCTGAGAATGCATAGAGCTTCCTGAGATTTTCATGTTTGACAAATTTGACAGAATTCCTGATAATGGCCTCAGTGCTCTTATAAGCCCCCAAACATTATCTTATCTTCCCATCACTGAAAAGAACATAAGTTACTCTGAAGTCTGGAATGGAACTGTATCCACTGGTGGAAGAAGTGATATGTTAAAAAATCAAGCAATGGGAAATTGTAGAACACTTTTCTTTTTTAATTTGCTGAAAATGCCACTTAGTGAAAAAAAAAGTCCTTGGTGACCTAAATTCAGGAGTCATTAATGAATTTTCCGAGTAATGAAATTTGACAAAACAAAACAAATAACACTGGCTTCAGTGGGGACAGTGACCTTGGAGACAGGGGATGATACATCAGCTTTAGACACAGTTCAGGAGGACAACTATATTATAGCTCTTTTGTTTTTTGTTTTAAAGTTTCACATCTAAGACATTTGGAATACTGTAAACCTTTCTTATATGAATAGAGTCCTGCATTACATTATTGGAATATTCTCATTGGTCAATTTTAATCCTATGGGCAAAAGGAAACGTTTATGCAATTATATGAGGCTCCTGCATACATTATAGAACTTATCCTTCCAAATTTCTCTTTCTCTAAATAAACCCACATTCACATATACATCAATATTTTCAACCACATCTTATAATAGGATGCAAAAACATACTTTATATTTTAAACACATCTGAATTTATCATGTAATATATATTTCTGAGGTTTCTACTTTATCACTATTAATCAAATTGGCTGTAGGAATATTTTGACATTTATTTTACCAACGCCTAAATTATATTTATAATATTTCTCATTTTGCACAGTTATCATTCATACTATCAAAAGCATTTTCATACTACTATTTTTGCATATGTGTGAGAATAATTGGTAAAAGTGGAATTTCTAAATTAAAACATTATCTTATTTCTAGAAATTTTGTACACTGTTATAAAAGAACTATAAGATTAGATTTATATCAAATATTTGTCACTATAATTAAGTCATTAGTATACATTTCTATTTTCATGCCTGTTGATATTTTGTTATTTAAAGTAAGTTAAATAAATATTCTAAGTTTAATATGTCTTAAAAGTATCTGTTCTGATTTGTGGCCTGTGGTTTATGGTTTTACACAGTTCAGTCTATCATTTTTATTTCTTTTTAGTTTTTAACAGCATTATTGAGGTATTATTCAAAATAAGAGTGAGTACCATGACTCTTCAGATTCCTTAGTGCAAGACAGCCTTTGTCTGTGACACATACTCTTATTTTAATGTTGTTCTTATATTGTATTATTTTCCTGTAAATAACTGTAAATTAGTTAACATTGCCATTCTGAGTCCTGTGGGTCGTCCTTATTATCAAATGCTGTTTAACTGTCACCATTGGTGAGGAGTGCTTTATGGAATTTGTCAATTTTACCTAAGTTGTCACTAAAGGCCATATGTTTCAAAATAATATTCCCTTATTCTTTAATATTTGTAGAGTGTGTAGTGCCACATCTGTCATTCCTCATATTGGTAATTTGTGTCATCTTGTTTCTTTACTGAGATTTTCTAAGAACCAACATTTCTCTTTTTTCCTTTTACATTCTAATTGATTTCTACAATGATTTCTATTATTTATTTTCTTCTATTGATTTTAGATTTGAATTTTTCTTCTTTTCCTTCATAAAAGGGGAAAAGTAGTAAATTTGTGAGAGATTTTTCTTCCTTTTTCATATAGGCATTGAGTGGCATAAATATGCTTATAAACTCTTTTAGATATATCCAACAAATATTTACATACTGTTTTTTAATTCAAATTGATTTACAAGAACTTTTAATATCTCTTTTGATGTCTTCTTTGATTGATGTTTTATTTAGACTCGTGTTGATGCCCACATATTTAGAGAATTTTCTGATGTCTCCGATATTTCTATTTTAAGTCTATTGTCTTTTGTGTTCATACATTGTATGATTTGAATTATATTATGGCTCAAAATATGGTCTATATTAAAAATTGTTTGTAAAACATTTGATATGATTGTTTATACTGCTATTGTTCTCTAAGTGTTCATTAAGCCAATCTGATTGATAATTTTATTTACTTTTCTTGTTTAATTGCTCTAGCTAGAACGTCTAACACAATTTTGAATAGCCATAGTGAGAAAAGATATCCTTGTCTTTTTCCTGATCTTAGAGAGGAAGCTTTCACCTTTTCCCTTTGAAAATTATGCTGGCTGTAGGTTTTTCATATATGCCCTGTATCATTTTGAGGACATTACCTTCTATTCCTATCTTTTGAAACATTTTAATCAAGCAAGGATGCTGGATTTTGTCAACTGCCTTTTCTGTATTATTTGAGATGATCATAAAAATTTTCTCCTTTGAATTGTTAATGTGGAGTATTATATTAATTGATTTTCCTGTGTTGAACCACCCTTGCATACCTGGAATAAAACCTACTTGAACTTGGGTATTATTCATTGAATATGCTGTTTGATTCTCTTTGCAAGTATTTTACTTAGAAATTTTACATCTATAATCATGAGAGAAATTAGTCTGTAATCAATCTTTCTCAGGCTTTGGTGTTATAATAATGTTGGCTTCCTAAAATGACTTAGGTAATTTTCCCTCCTCTTCAATTATTTGGAAGAGTTTGAGCAATATTGCTATAAATTCTTGTCAAAATGTTTGGTAAAATTAACTTGTGAAGCCATTTGGATCTGGGCTTCTATTTTCTGGGAGATTGTTAAAGGCTGATTCAATCTATTTACTTTTGATTGGTTTGCTTTGGCCTTATATTTCTTCTAGAGTCTGTGTAGGGTGTTCGTGCATTTCTAGGAATTTATCCATTTCATCTAGGTTATATAATTTGTTGACATACAGTTTTTCATGACATCTTCTTATGATCCTTTTTATTTCTGTGGGGTCAGTAATAATGACATCGGTTATATTCCTGACTTTATTTATGTGCATCTTGTCCCTTTTTTTTTTTTTTTTTTGCTAGTCTAACTAAGGGTGTGTTGATTTTATTGAACTTCTCAAAGAACCAGTTTTTTGTTTTGTTGATTTTCTATTTTTTTTTGTTTTGTTTTCAATTTTATTTATTTCTGCTCTAATATTTGTTATTTCTTTGCTTCTGCTTGATTTGGTATTAGTTTGCTGTTCTTTTTTTAGTTCCTCTAGGTGTTCAATTGATCTTAGCTCTTTCTTCCTTTTTAATATAGATATGTAATGCTATAAATTTCCTTCTCAGAACAGCCTTTACTGAATCCCATAAGTTTAGTTTTTTTAATTTTTAAAAATTTATTGAAGTGTATCACTCATATATAAACATACATAAACAATAAGTGTATAGTAATAGTTGTGAACCCACAAAACAAACATACTTAATATCATACAGGGCTCCTGTACCTCACCCCACGATCAATACCTTGCATGGTTGTGAAACATTTTTAACTAATGATTAAAGAGCATCCTCAAAATATTACTACTAACCAAAGCATTTTCCCCCAACCCACCCTATTATTATTATTATTATCATTTATACATGAACATACAAGAACAATAAGTGTATAGTAAAAGCTGTGAACTTAAAAAGCAGACATTCATAACATCATGCAGGGATCCCATACATCAACCCTCCACCAACACCTTGCATTGTCATAAGGCATTAAAAACAAATTATGAAAGAATATTGTCAAAATCTTACTACTAATTATAATCCTTTTCTTACATTTGGTGTATTTTCCCCCAAAACCACACTTTTGTTATTTTTAAATATATTTTTATGACAGAACTTGTAAACTTACAAAACAATCAGGCACATGTGAAGAATTCCCAAACAAAAACCCTCTATCAACACACTACACTGTGGTGGAATATATGTTACAGATTATGAGATAATATCATCTGATTATTAACAGGTCGTCAGAGTACATTTGGCACACTTTTCCCATACTCCCACATTTTAAACACAGTACATTTGGCATAGATGCAAAAATATTACAATATTACTGTTAACCACACTCCGTAGGTCATTCTTGTTGTATTTTTCCCATGCTTCTCCACATTCCCACCACCCTGCAGTACTGATGTACATCTGCTCTAGCTCACAAAGGACACTACTGCATCTGTACCATCAACCACTATTCTCATCCACCTCAGGGTTTACTGTGCTATTCAGTCTCTAGATTATTCTACAGCTTTCTGTCAATTGGCATTTACATCCCTAGACTACCATTTTCAGCCATATCCCCATTTATAAACCAGCTGTTACTCACTATAATGTGTAACCATCAACTCTGTACATTTCCACACTTTTACAGTAAAGCTAATTAAAACTTCTGCATACATTGATATCAGTGGTCCATCTCAGTCCTCCTCTTATCTCCTTAAGAATCCCCCACCTACCACCAGGTCTTGAAGACATTTTCCTGCATTTTCTTCTAGAAGTTTTATGGTTCTTGCTTTTATATTTAGATATTTGCTTAATTTTGAGTTAATTTTTGTATAGGGTGTGAGATAGGGTCCTCTTTCCTTCTTTTTCTTTGGATATCCAATATTCCCAGCACCATTTGTTGAATGGACTGTTATGCCCGAGCTGGGTGGGTTTGACAGGCTACTCAAAAATCACTTGGCTATAGATGTGAAGGTTTGTTTTTTAACCATGAATTCGGTTCCATTGTTCTATGTGTCTGTCTTTATGCCAGTACCACATTGTTTTTATCACTTTCGCTAGGTAATAACACTTAATGTCTGGAAATGATAGTATTCCAACTTCGCTTTTCCTTTTTAAGGTGTTTCTGGCTATTCAGGACCCTTTACCTTTCCAAATAAACTTGATAATCATGTTTTCCATTTATTTAAAAAATGCTGGTGGAATTTTTATTGGGATTGTATTGAATCTGTATATCAATTTGAGTAGAATTGACATATTAATGATACTTAGTCTTTTGATTCATGAGCATGGAATATTCTTCCAATTATTTAGATCTTTTTTAAAAATTTCTTTTAACAATGAGTTGTAGTTTTCTGAATACAAGTACTTTAAATTGGTTAATTTTATGCCTGATTATTTGGGTTTTATCTATCATATTTTATTTTCACCACTCTTTTGATGCTTTTAGTTACTTTTATTGATATAGTCTTCATTTCTAGATTTTCTTCCAGGCCCATCTCTCCTGTCTTTACTTTATAGGCTGAAGCACATCCTTCAGTATTTCCTGCAAAGCAGGTCTCTTGGTTACAGACTCTCTCCGTTTCTGTTTATCTGTGAATATCCTAAACTCACCCTCATTTTTGAAAGACAATCTTGCTGGACTGAATAAGATTCTTTTTTTTTTTTTTAAAGATTTTATTTATTTATTCATTTATCCCCCCCCCCCCTTGCTGCTTGTGCTCGTTGGGTCAGCTAACCACGCCCTGCGGGCGGGCTTGCCTTCACCAGGAGGCCCCGGGAACTGAACCCGGGGCCTCCCATATGGTAAACGGGAGCCCTACTGATTGAGCCACAGCCGCTTCCCAGAATAAGATTCTTAACTGGAAGGTTTTGTTTTGCAGTATCTTGAATATATCATACTACTGTCTTCTTACCTCCATGGTTTCTGGTGAGAAATCAGCACTTAATCTCATTGGGTATCTCTTATACATTATCTGTCACTTTTCTCTTGCTGCTCTCAGAATTCTCTCTTTGTCTTTGGCATTTGACATTCTGATTAGTATGTATGTCAGAGTTGGTCTATTAGGATTTTTTCAGATGGGAGTATGTTGTGCTTCTTGGACATGGAAATCTATGACCTTCAATAGGGTTGGGAAATTTTCTACCATTATTTCTACAAATATTCCTTTTGCTCCTTTTCCCTTCTCTTCTCCTTCTGGGACACCCATGACATGTATGTTTGCATGTCTCTTGCTGTCTTTAGTTTCCTGAGACCTTGATCAAGTTTTTCCATTCTTTTCTTCATCTGTTCTTTTGTATGTTCACTTTCAGAGGCCTTTTCTTTAAGCTCACCAATCCTTTCTTTTGCTTCCTCAAATCTGCAATTATATGATTCCAACATATTTTAAAATTTCATTTACTGCACCTTTCATTCCTATAAGATCTGCTATTTTTCTGTGTATACTTTCAAATTCTTCTTTTTGTTCATCCAATGTCTTCTTAATTTCCTTAATTTCTTTAGCCATCTCATTGAATTTATTAAGAAGATTTGTTTGAATATCTATGATTGTCTAAACTCCTTTATGTCATCTGGAAGCTTATCTTGTTCCTTTAAGTAGGCCACATCTTCCTGTTTCTTGGTGTGCATTGTAATTTTTTGTTGATGTCTTGGCATCTGGCTTATTAGAGTATTTATTCTGGGTGCAGTTTTCTCTTTAGTTTAGGGCTTCCTGCCCTTCTTCCTTGCTAGTTGTGTAGTAGAAGCCAAGGATGTAGTTGGTGCTATAAGCTGTGGAGGCTTAGGCTACCCTCATTGCCCCAAGGACCAATGAAGCTTCTCCCAACTTTCTCCTTTGCCAGGGGTGGAGACAGAGCCTCAGCTGTGTGGAATAATCCAACTCATGCAAGCCTAGACTGTAGTTGCCCAGAGAGACTGATGAAGCTTCACACCCCTTTCTCCCCTGCCTGGGATGAGGATGGAGCTGCAAATGGGGGCAGCAATCTATGCAGTGCAGGTCCAAGATGACCATAGTTGCCCCGGTAGACTTTTTATTATTCAATCTGTGCCAGCTAAAGGTACCTGCAGTTACCTGGATAGGCTGGTGCAGAGCCAGTTAACTTCCTCCCTGCTAGAGGTGGGGCTGACACCTAGGCTAGGGCTGCAAGCCAATCTGGATGAAAGAAACCAGTCTCTACTGTCACTGTGATTTTCAGTCAGTCCGGTTTCCCCTCATGCTGGGGGTTGAGTCAAAATGGTGGCTACAGGCCTCCTTTTGACTTGGACAGGCAAAAACTTTAGCTGTTCTTGGGGTTATACTTTAGCCAGCCAAATTTACTAAGCATTTGCTGAATTTGGTGGCCAATTGTCTCCTCCTGCCCTGATTTTGGGAAATGGAGCTTCCAATCCCTGCCACAGAATAGCTCCTGCATTGCCAAAGTAGGATTATCACAGGCCTCCACTGCACAGCTGGTAATTTCCCAGAGAGGCTGGCACAGATTCCCCCAGCTTTCTCCCTGCCCAGGATGGGTCTGGGGTTTAGACTACAGCAGTAATCTGATCTAGATGGAAAAAATCCAGTCCCTACCAACACTGATTTTCAGTCAGCCCCGCTTACCCTCATGTCAGTCACAGAGTTAAGATGGAAGCTACCGGCATCTTTCTGACTTGGACAGGTTCAAACTTTAGTTGCTCATAGGATTATACTTTAGCCTGTCGAATTTACTAATCAGTAGCTGAATTTGGTGCCCAACCTTCTCTTCCTCCCCTGTTTTGAGAAGTGGAGATTTCAATTCCAGCCACGAAACAGCTCCTGAGGTGGCTTGTGCCTCCAATGGAGGATGGGCCCTGGCCTCCTTGGTGTGGAGGGCTCTACTTAAGAATCAGCCCTGCAGATGGGTAGTCTCCTCCTTCCAGTCATTCAAGGATGTTGCAGCATGCACTTCTGCTTTCCTGGAGCCCCCAAACAAGTGCTCTAGATACCTCTGGGTGATCACCAACTGCGCTGTAGCAGGAGCTGATTCTAAGAGCTCTTTTCTCTCCCACCATCTTGCTGGTTGTCTACCTTGTAAGTTTGAATATGTTGTGTTCTCATTTTCACTCTTCTCATTTCTCTTGCAATTTCTTCTTTGACCCACTGATTGTTTAAGAGTGTGTTATTTAACCTCCATATATTTGCAAATTTCCACATTTTCCACCTATTATTGATTTCCAGCTTCATTGTATTATATCAGAGAAGGCACTTTGTATAATTTCAGTGTTTTTAAATTTATTGAAACCTGTTTTGCGATCCAAGATGTGGTATATCCTGAAGAAAGAGCCATGAGCATTTGAATATTCTGCTGATTTGGGATGCAAGTTCTGTATTTGTCTATTAGGTCTAGCTCATTTAGTTAGTCATATTGTTCAAGTTCTCTATTTCCTTGTTGATATTCTGTCTAGTTGTTATATCTATTGATGTGAAAGACATCTTGAATTCTCCAACTATTGTTGTAGAGACATCTATTTCTTCTCTCAGTTTTGCCAGAGTTTGCTTCATGCCTTTGGGACATCCTAGTTACATGCATAGATATTTATGATTGTTATTTCTTCCTGGTTGATTTCCCCTTTTATTAATATATAATGGCTTTCTGTAATTGTCACAATATTTTTGCATTAAAGTCTTTTTTGACAATGCTAGTAGAGATAACCTGCTTTTTTTGATTATGGATTGCCTGGAATATCTTTCCCTACCTTTCACTTTCAGCTTTTTTGTATCCTTGGGTCTAAGGTGATTCTCTTGTAGACAGCATATGGATGGCTCATATATCTTGTATCCACTCTGTCAGCTCATGTCTTTGATTGGGGCATTTAAATCATTAACATTCAATTTTATTACTGTAAAGGCATTATTTACCTAAACCATTTTTCCTTTAGCTTTCATATATCATTGCTCATTTTTGTATGTCTTTTTACACTTTTGGTTACCCTTTCTGACAATCTTCTTTTCTACACTCTCCTCAAAGCCTTTTTTTCCCATCTTTTATTTCAGGCTGTAGTATTACCGTTAGTAATTCTTGTAGAATTGGCCTCTTGTTTATGAACTCTCTTAGTTTTTGTTTATCTGTGAATATTTTTAACTCTCCCCTTTTTTTTGATCTTTAATATTGATTGAGATAACACTTGTTCATTTGGTAGAGTGACTTGCTTAGATAATGGGAAACAGAGATGTTTAATGGCTAGAAGGTGTTTCTACCTTATGTTTTACACAAGACATTGTAATTTTAAATAATATTCCATTTTAATGGTCTTTTTTAAGTTTGTAAATGTGCTCTTCCTAAATACATTTTACTTACCACCTACATACAAGAGTCTTCTCTCTGAAATGTGAAGTGGTATTTTATTTAAGACCTAATTTTATTTTTGTAAACTGCAAGTGTTTTTACTAATTCTATTTCCAGAATGATGTATGACTTCTCCATAATAATAACCATGATGAATGGGGGTTCCTCAATAGTTTAAATACGTTTTGAGGAGGCAAAGACTTGTTGTTTATTTTTTCCTGTTTTTGTTGTTGTTGTTGTTGTTGTTGTTCCTGATATTTGTGCTGTTATAAAGGATTTGCTTACTTGGTTGTTGAAGTTTAAAGTTTACACATAAAAGACTTAGGTGTGCTGTAATCTAAGGTCATTATGTAAAATATTTACAATATCCAGATAGCTTTCCTGAGTCTGTAATGTCTCATTTGGTCTCTGTATTCTTCAGAGGATGAACAGCTTACAAATTGGAATATTGTCTCAGGATTTGATAGTTAATTTGTTATGTGAACAAAATCATACAGAAATTTTTGACTCCCAAATTCCTGGGTAGATAGTATTGCCACTTCCCATGATTTCATCTGTTTGTGGACTTAAGTTATGTCCTTTCTCTTTTGCCATTAAATAATCCATGATAACCTTCACTATGTGTAAAATAAATATTGTGCAAAACTCAATATGTAATTTTTATCTGCTCAGTGTTACAATACATCAAGTAAGTTGTTTTGAATCTTGAACAAAAATGATTCCATGGTTTTCTCATACCAGTAATGTAACAAATGATTATTAAGAGTTATCTAGACTAGAACACAGCAAATCATGTAGTCAAACCAATCACAAAGTGTTCATCCTATATAGAGCAAGACTGCTGATCTAAACTATTGAAATATAATAGTCTATTTATCCTTGCATTTATTTATTTCATAATTGTGTACTATAATTTGATTTATATGTGCACAATTGAGATTACTTCTATAAATCATACTCTACACTATCAAAATTGAAAAAAAAATTTTGTTTCTAAAAAATCAAGAAAAGTATGTACATACTTTTATGGTAAAGATGACTGGTTTAGTCCAAGCTTATCACTAATGGCTGCTTTTTTTTTTTTTTTTTTTTTTGCAATTCAGTTGATTTAATCAATTAATTAATTAATTAATTTTTATTTTAAAAGGTGCTTGGATTACATAAATGTTACACAAAAATCACAGGGATTTCCATGTTCCCCCACTTCCCACACCTCCCATAACATCCCACACAAACATCTTTCATTAATGTGGCACATCACCTGCAATGAATATATGTATACTGGGGCTTTGCCACTACTCATGGACCATAGTTCACATTGTTGACCACACCCTCTCCCACACGGTTCTGCATGTTATATACTGATGTAAAATGGCCTATATCTGTCGCTGTAATGTCACTCAGGATAATTCCCAAGTCCTGACAAAGGACCTGTATAACAACTGCTTTTCCCTTCCCTGCCCCAAAAGCATCCAGTGGCCACTGGTTTCACCTCACTGTTGTAATTTCTTCCATTGATTGAATCACATTATGTCTACAACAGAATACCATTAAGTCCACTCTAGACCAGAGCTCTTCACCCAATCCTGAGGAGTGTGCAGTGGTGATGACCACTCCACCTCCAAGTGAGAGGGGGCTTATATCCCATGGATACGGTGGATGGGATTATCTTGTATGTGGCTACAGGCTCTCTCCATTCCCTGGGAAGGCCATTGTCCATCATTGTCTCTTCACCAGGTGACTTGGGTGAGTCCATTGAGCTGTAGAGTAGGAGTTGCTGCCCCACCAAGATTCCAGGCACAGCTTGTACATGGGCAGGCCAGAGGCTCAGTCTCTAGGAGTATACCTACAAACTCCAGCATCGCATATAGGTTTGAATAGAAGTGACTGATGAACTATGTGCAGGGAGGACTTATTTGAGTCCAACTCTTTCACTCTCAGGAACACAGATTCCAAAGTAGAGCCCACTGATAAGGCATCAATCTCTGGAGCTATCCTCCCTTATATAGGACCTGGGTGTCTCCAGAGCCCTCAGGAGCCCTTTTGTGTGGGATGATATCCACTTTGGTGTTCTATGAGATCCTACTGAGGTGTGCATAAACGTTACCTCTGGGATGACCACCCAACTCTCTTTGAAGTCTCTTAGCCACATGAACTCATTTGCTTTTACCTTATCCCCCTTTTATTCATGGTCTTTTTCCAGTCGTATTGCCAGTTGGCACTTGGTATTAATCCCTCGTTGCCAGGGATGCTCACCCTGGGAGTCATGTCCCATGCTGGGGGAAGGTAATGCATTCATATGCTGAGTTTGGCTTATAGAAAGGCCACATTTGAGCAACAAGGAGGCTCTCGGGGTGGCAACCCTTAGGCACCCCATAACAATATGCTAAGTTTCAATTACAAGAGCAAAGACTCATGAGGTTAGTCCTCAATAACAAGAACCCATCAGTGGACCATCCTCCTTTGCCAGACACTGCCCCTGCACTCAGGAGACTGTTGCTGCTCCCTTGGAGAATGTCACAGAGCTCTCCAGGCTGGGAATTCAGTATTCCCTCATTTATTGATTGTCTACCCACTGTGACCATGCCCCACCCCTTGATCATTTGAACAATTTTATATATCTTTCATGTATATTCAGGTGAACTTCCTCCCATGAAACCCCCATCTCAGACACCCCCCAGCAATGATTCTCTCCTGCCCCTTCTGTAACCCTTCTGTGATCCAAACCTTCCTTGAAGATGAAGCCCATATAATAGCCAAATACAATTAATAGGAAAATGAAATAATAAAGATAAGTTTAAATATAAGAGATAAAATACATGGAAACTTTAAAAAAAACACTAGAAATAAAACAAAATTAAAGGATTGGGATATTCAAAAAATGGGGGAAAAAAACAAACAGAAAAGTAAGGTTAGCCTGAATAAAATTACTACTGCACAAAAAATCATATTATATTGTTCCTCAAACTTGTAAAGGCATTACAATAGCTTGTTCTTTCAACCTACTTTATTTCACTTCAAGAATCATGATAATACTTACTTAAGTGGAAATAGAATATCGAAGAACCAACTGTTCTTAGAGAAATTTGGTTGGATATGTGGAATGGGTTGTCTTTAAATTTTTACATATTTACACTCACTGATAAGAGAAAACATGGTCATAATCATAATTAGAATCCCTACAATTTGCTCATTTGATTATTATATTTTGAAGTTTACTATGTATTAAGCTCAAACTTGCATTCTGAGAATACAGTGGTAATAAAGATAGTTTTTTCAATGTTTTTCATATTTTATGGAAGAGTGTTAAAAGTCAACATTTTTCTTGTGAAATATTGGAGTGTTGTTTCCATGTCCAATGGAAATAATTTTCCCACACACATCATTTTATTGCTCTCAGCATTGATCTAAAAGATGATCAATAATATGCATTTTATTACAATTAATTTTATTGTCTTTTACTTTTTATATATTTTTTCTTTTTTTAATTTAATTTAAAAATTTAAAGATACTTAGATTATACAAATGTCACATAAAAAATAATAATATGCACTTTATACTCTTTATTTTCAGACATATTTAGTAGCTATTTAATCCACCAGTTCCATAAGACACATGCATAATTCAAATTAGATGGAAATTGGGATTATTTAATCACTATATGAACAATAATATTAAGTTTATTTCTAATATTTCTTTGGGAGACATAAGGTCAGTCGATGTTCAAAATTAAACTATAAGTGTGCACATTGAAGAAACTTTTGAAGCATGACAGTTATTTTACTGTCAAATTACATCATATTCATCAATGATCAAAGTCAAGAGTTTGAGTAACATGTCATAAACATACTTATGTTTAATTAAAAATATTGTCATAATGAAACCATGGGCAAGGCAAAACCAGTGTTGTGGGTGCCTTTTCTAATAACCTTTTCTTCTGAGCTTGATTAAGTACAGGCCATATAACCTGAGCATGCACAGAAAACACACCCTTGTCCTTTCAAGGACCTTTGAGTCACCAGGAACATAAATCATTCTCCTCAGAAACAAGGTTACCAGGATGAAGAAACATCAGAGGCAAATAAATGTTTGGGGTCCTTCAAAAGAAAAATCTGGCTCATGGGCATATTTCTACCATATATAAACAGTTCTATAAACATTCAGAATATGCCATCCTGAATCCCTGGCACTGCCCTCACCTCCCTTTGTTTCCATCTGTGACAGTTTGAATTTGGTGAATCCCCCAAAAAGATTATGTTTTTGTACAAATCCATTTCTGTGGGTGTGAGACCCTTTGATTGCATTAGATTCTGCGAAGGAACCTTGATTAGAGCACCTGATTAGAACACTTTTGATTGGACTACATCAGTGAGGCGTGACACAGGTTGAGTTTTTGCCCTCTTGCTGAGTCTGATATAAACAGAGACACAGAAAGAGTGAAACAGGTAGAGAAAGGAAGCTGCCATTTTCTCCCATCCATGTGAGAAAGAGGAGTCGAGGATCTCTAGTAGCTGAAGCTGAAACATGATTTGCCCAAAAGGCTAAGCTCAAAGAGCAGCTCAAGGCTGAAGAGAGGAGCAATGCAACTGATAACTCACACCTGAAATCAGGAAGAAAGTAGAGCAGCCGAGACTGAGAGAAGGGACTGAAAAAGAGACAAGGCTTATGCTCGGTTGCCCGTGGAAATGGTAGATTCTGGAGAAGTAGGCAGGGACCTTGGCAGAGATCACAAGTAGCTGAATTTGGTGAGAAAAAATTCTCTGATGGTGCTTTGATTTGGAAATTTAACAAACTGAATTGTGAGCTGTTACCCCAAATAAAATTCCCATTACAAAAGCCAAACTATTTCTGGCACTTTTCATTGGCAGCTCTTTGGCACACTAAGACATTGTGTTATACACCTCCAATCGTTCTTGGATACAGAAGATAGATTTAACCTTGCTTCCTGTCTCCTTGCCAGGTGACCTCACAGTAAAAATCTCCTTCTTTCCCCCAAATCCTGGTGTAATGATATTGGATTCTGTGTGCATTGGGCAACAAATCCATTGGTCGGTAACAATTTGGTGATCTAGATGGAGCTGTGAGGTTTCAGGACTGCCTAACCAAGATACTGCAGCCCCAGGGGTGGGGGAGGGGGAGTATGAGTGCCCCCCTCCTGCCTACCCTAAGTGGCTGTCTGAACAGAGTTGTCTGCAGCCTAGATAATAGGATTCCTCTCTGCTCAGGCACTTTAGGACTTTTGGCACTTTTTTCAACTTTGAGGAAAGAAGTACTTCTTGGAATGGACCTCTTTTGGGTAAGCTCATATGTACACATATTATCTTGTCCAATACTTGTCTTTAGGCCTAAGTGTTATCCTTTTGGATAAGTCCTTTCTTTTGGGGTTACAGGCCCCTTCAGGAGCACAGAATATATTTTGTTGGGTTAGAGTACCAAAGTTAGGATAATATCAGAGAATTTAGCCATGGAGTTTCTCATATTGGAAAGTCTGAAAGGAACCTAAGTTGGAATATTTTGTAAGAAAGTTTAATTATGTTAATAGTGTAACTTATTCAGTACTTTAAGATGTATTTTACAAAATTGGCCAATGTTCAGCTATGAGCTAATGAAAAGGAAAGAGATGATTTTTTGGTAACATGGCCTGGACCCAAGATAAACTAGAACCAGGCGAACGCTGGCCTGGAATATACCTTTAGATAAAATACAATGCTATAATTATATTGATATTGCAAGAGAAATGGAATGAAATCTTATGTGTTCAATCTTATATATCTTTGTATCAGAATAAGAATTTACAGTAAAATTACAAAATTATGGTTTAAAACAGTGATATTTGTGACCCTGTACTTCTGCATTTTTATGCCAGACTCTTGGGTAAAGATTTTTTAATATATTCTTTATTGAAGAATATCATTCATACATGAACATGCATAAACAATAAGTGTATAGTAAATATTGTGAACTCACAAAAGATTGTGAAAATACAGGGGTCCCATACATCACCCCTCCACCAACACCTTGCATTGTTATGAAACATTTGTTAGAAACTATGCAAGAGCATCATCAAAATATTACTACTAACTATAGTCCCTATCTTACATTTGGTGTATTTTTCCCCTAACCCATTCTATCTTTAAAAAATATATTTTTATTCCACTGGTTGTGAACTTACAAACCAAGCATGCACATATGTAGAATTCCCATACAACACCCTTTCACCAACACACCAAACCATGGTGGAACATTTGTTACAGACTATGAGATAATATCATCAGACTATTACCACCAACCATGGTCGATAGAGTACATTTGGCATACTTTTTCCATACATCCCCATTATCAACACAGTACATCTTTGTCATTGATGAAAGAATATTATACTACTGCTGTTATTCACAACAATTATAACAACAGTTGTAGTTTTCTCATGCTTCTCCACATCCCCACCACCCTGCAATAGTGATGTACATCTGCTCTAGTTCACAGAAGGACACTCTTGCATTTGTACCCTCAACCACAAATCTCATCCACCTCTGGATTCACTGTGTTATTCAGTTCTGAGATTATTCTTTAGCTTTCTTTCAATTAACATTTACTTCCCCTTTCAGTCACAATCCCATTTATAAGCCTGCTGATACTCACTATAATGTCTTACCATCAACTCCATCCATTTCCATACTTTTACAGTCAAGTTAATTAAAACTTCTACATACATTAAGCATCAGTAGTTCTTCTCAACCTTCCTCTTATCTCCTAAAAACCTATACTCTAGGTCTTAACTCCATGTGTTTATTCTTCATATTTAGTTTATATTAATGAGACCATGCAATATTTGTCTTTTTGTGTCAGGCTTACTTTGATTAGTATAATGTCTTCAAGATTCACCCATGGTATCATATGTGTCCCAATTTCATTTCTCCTTACTGCAACATAGTATTGCATCGTATGTATATGCCACATTTTCCTTATCCATTCATTGGTTGATGGACACTTGGGTTGTTTCCATCTTTTGGCAATTGTGAATAACACCACTATGAATACCAGTGTGCAGATATCTGTTTGTATCATAGTTTTCAGTTCTCTGGATATATTCCTAGTGGAATAATTGCTGGATCATATGGCAATTCTATATTTATCTTCCTGAGAAACTGCCAAACTGTCTTCCACAGTGGCTGCACCATTTTACAATCCTACCAACAGTGAATGAGTGTTCCTATTTCTCTACATTCTCTCCAGAACTTATTGTTGTCTGTTTTTTAAATAATGGCTATTATATGTGGTGTTAGACAATATCTCATTGCTGTTTTGATTTGAATTTCCTTAATAGCTAGTGATATGGAACACTTTTACGTGTGCTTTTTGGCCAATTATATTTCTTCTTTGGAGAAATGTCTATTTAAATATTTTGCCAATTTTTTAATTGGATTGCTTGCTCTTTTTTGTTGTTGAGTTGTATGATCTCTTTATATAGAATGGAAATCAAACCCTTATTGGATATTGGTTTCCAAATATTTTCTACCATTGAGTGGGCTGCCTTTTCACCTTCTTGATGAAGTCCTTTGAATCACAGAAGTGTTCAAGTTTGAGGAGGTCCCATTTATCCATGTTTCCTTTATTGCTCGTGCTTTCACTGTAAGATTTAAGAATCTGCCACCTTACAGCAGGTCTTGAAGATGTTTCCCTACATTTTCTTCTAAGAGCTTCATTTAAGTCTTTGATCCACTTTGAGTTAATTTTTGTATAAGGTGTGAAACAAGGGTCTTCTTTCTTTATTTTGCCTATGGATATCCAGTTCTCCCAGTATCATTTTCTTTTAATAGACTGTTCTGTGCCAGCTGGATGTGTTTGACAGGCTTGTCAAAAATCACTTGTGAATCAGATGAGAAGGTCTGTTTCTGAGCCATCAATTCAGTTCCATTGGTCTATGTGTCTATGTTTATACCAATAGCAAGCTGTTTGTTACCACTGTATCAAGGTAATATGATTTAAAGTCTGGAAGTGAGAGTCCTCCAACTTCATTTTTCTTTTCAAGATGTTTCTGGCTATTCAGGGCCTCTTACCATTCCAGATAAATTTTACAGATAATAATTGTGCTTTCCATTCATTTAAAAAATGCTGGTAGAATTTTTATTGGGATTGCATTGAATCTGTATATCAATTTGGGTAGAATTGACATCTTAATGATATTTAGTCTTCCAATCCATGAGCTTGGAATGCCTTCTAATTATTTAGGTCTTTTTTCATTTCTTTTAGCAATGCATTATGTTTTCTGAATGCAAGTGCTTTACATCCTTGGTTAACTTTATTCTGAAATATTTGATTATTTTAGTTGCTTTAGTAAACAGTATTTTTTCCCTGACTTCCTTGTCAGATTGCACATTACTAGAGTATAGATACACCAGAGATGTTTGCTTATTAATCTGGCATCCTGACACTAAATTAAATTGATTATTAGCTCCAGTAGCTTTGTTGTAAATTTTTCAGGACTTTCTAGATATAGGATCATATCATCTGTGAATAGTGAAAGTTTTACTTCTTCCTTTCCAATTTGGATGCATTTTATTTCATTTTCTTGCCTGATTTCTCTAGCTAGAACATCTAGCAATATATTGAACAACAGTGGTGACAATGGCATCCTTGTCTTGTCCCTGATCTCAATGGGAAAGCTTTCAGTCTTTCACCATTGAGTACAATGTTAGCTATGGTTTATCATATATGGCCTTTATCATGTTTAGAAAGTTTCCTCAATTCCTATAGTTTGTAATATTTTTATCAAGAAAGGATGCTGTATTTTGTCAAATGCCTTTTCTGCTTCAATTGATAAGATCATGTGATTTTTCTTCTTTGATTTATTAATGTGGTATATTATGCTGATTGATTTTCTTGTGTTGAACCACCCTTGCATGCCAGGTATAAAACCCACTTGAACATGATGAATAATTTTTTTAATTTGTTGTTGGATTCTATTAGCAAGTATCTTATTGAGGATTTTTGCATCTGAATTCATTAGAGAAATTAGTCTGTAATTTTCTTTTTTTGTAATATCTTTATCTGGCTTTTGGTGTTAGGTTGATATTGGCTTCATAGAATGAGTTTGGTAGTGTTCCTTTTTGTTAAATTTTTTTTGAAGAGCTTGAGTAAGATTGGTATTAAATCTTTGAATGCTTCATAGAACTCACTTGTGAAGCCATCTTGTCCTAGGCTTTTCATTTTGGGGAGCCGTTTGATGGCTGTTTCAATCTCTTTACTTGTGATTAGTTTGTTGAGGTCTTCTATTTCTTCTAGGGTCAGTGTAGGTTATTTGTACATTTCTAGGAATTTTTCCATTTCATCTACATTGTCTAGTTTTTTGGCATAAAGCTGTTCATAGTATCCTCTTATGATCTCTCCTATTTCTGTTGGGTCAGTAGTAATATTCCAGTTTTCATTTTTTGCTTTCCTTTATTTGCATCTTCTCTCTATTTTTCTTAGTCAGTTTAGCTAAGGGTTTTTTTATTTTGTTAATCTTCTTAAAGAACCAATGTTTGGTTTTACTAATTCTCTCTTTTTTTTTCTCTCTCAATTACATTTATTTCTGCTCTGATTTTTGTTATTTCATTCCTTTACTTGCTTTAGGATTAGCTTGCTGTTGTTTTTCTAGTTCCTCCAGCAGTGTTGTTAGGTCATTGATTTTTAACTCTTTCTTCTTTTTTAATGTAAGCATTGAGGACTATGAATTTTCTTCTCAACATTACCTTCACTGCATCCCTTAAGTTTCTTTTTTTTTTTTTTTTTAATCAGAGACACTTTTAATTAAAAAGATTTAACTAGCTATCTAAGGAAACAATACAATGGGTGATAGCCATTTTTAACTTAGAAAAGGGTCTGGTAAACTCCCTGTGGACTCCTGCTCTACTTAGGCCATGTGCCCAGTCAGTTCTCCATGGTGGTTTCACCTGCCACCCAGAACTTCCTTGGACCTCCATGGCATGGGGATTGGCCCATACTACCTCTGGAGAGGGAGTTGGCAGTTTGGGGAGACCTAGTTTAGGTCCTTTTGGAGTTAATCCAGGAACCCCCTAGCCATTAATCCCCTTTGAAGTGGCAGAACTAAAAGAGGGCACAGGCAGGCGTTAAAATTCAACAGTTTCCACTGGGAGTCTGGGAGCAATACTCACTTATCTTTCTCTTGGCTGGCTCACCAAATGAACATGGAGAAACATTGGATTCTTCTAGGATTTTTGCTACATTGCACAAATGAATTTAAGAACAAGCCTGTTTAGTTAGACCAGTAAAAATAATTCATTGTAAAATGGGGGAAAGAACAGAGCTTGCTGAGAAATGGAAGAAAAGATGGAAATACACACCAAGATTTTGTATGGGCTCTTCTAGGCAGAGAGAGCCCCCACAGGTTCTTATATGTTGCATTATCATTGTCATTGTCATCTAGAGATATTTACTGATTTCTCTTGAAATTTCTTCTTTGACCCATTGATTATTAAAGAGTGTTTTGTTTGATCTCCATATATATGTGAATTTTCCCTTTTTCTGCCACTTGTTGATTTCCAACTTTATCCATTATGATCAGAGACAGTGCTTTGTATAATTTCAATTTTGTAGAATTTACTGAGATATATTTTGTGACCCAACATATGGTCTATCCTAGAGAAAGATCCATGAGCACTTGAAAAGAAAGTATATCCTGCTGTTTTGGTGTACAATGTTCTATATATGTATATTAGGTTTAGTTCATTTATCATATTATTCAAGCTTTCTGTTTTTATTTTTCCTCTGCCCAGATGTTCTATCCAATGCTGAGTGTGGTGTATTGAAGTCTCCAACTATTATTGTAGAGATGTTTATTTCTCCCTTCTGTTTTGTCAGTGTTTGCTTCATGTATCTTGGGGCATCCTGGTTAGGTGCATATAAATTATGATTTTTGAAAGATAATCTTGTAAGGATAAAATTCTTGGCTGGCAATTTTTCTCTAGCAGTACCTCTATGGTTTCTGATGATAAATCAGCACTTAATCTTATTGGGTATCCCTTATGTGTTATACATTGCTTTTCTCTTGCTGCTCTCAGAATTCTCTCTTTGTCTTTGGCATTTAACATTCTGGTTAGTATGTGTCTCAGTGTTGGTGTATTCGGATTTACTCCAGTGGGAATACATTGTGCTTCTTGCACATGGACATCTATATCCTTTAGTAGAGTTGGGAAATGTTCTATGATTATTTATTAAAATATTCCTTCTGCCCCCTTTCCCTTCTCTTCTCCTTCTGGGACATCCATGACATATATGTGTGCATGTCTCTTGCTGTCATTTAGGTCTCTGAGACCCTATTCAATTTTTTCCCATTCTTTTCTTCATCTGTTCTTTTGTATGTTCACTTTCAGAGGCCATGTCTTCAAGCTCACAGATCCTTTCTTCTTCTTCCTCAAATTGGTTATTATATGCCTTCAATATATTTTTAATTTCATTTTGGCACCTTTCATTCCCATAAGTTTTTCTATCTTTTTATATATGTTTCCAAATTCTTCTTTGTGGCCCCTCCCCCCCAGTGTCTTCTTAATATCCTTAATCTTTTTTGGCATCTCATTGAATTAATTAAGATTTGTCTGGACATCTATGATTAGTTGTCTCAACTCCTTTATGTCATCTGCAGGCTAATCTTTTTCCTTTAACTGGGTCATATTTTCCTGTTTCTTGGTATGGTTGGTAATTTTTGGTTGATGTTTTCATATATGGCTTGCTAGATGTATTTATTCTGGGTGAAGATTTTCCCTTTAGTTTAGGGTTTTCTTGTCTTTTCTCCCTTGCTCATCATGTAGTAGGAATCAAAGGTGTAGTTGGTGCTGTAAGCTATGGAGGCTGAAGCTCCTCACATTGCCCAAGGAATTGATGAAGCTTCTCCCAACTTTCTTCTCTTTCAGGGGTAGGAACAGAGCTGCAGCCATGTGTAATAATCTAAGTTGGGCAAGACAAGACTGTCCGTAGTTGCCTGGAGAGACTGATGCAGCTTCACACCCCTCCTCCCTTACCTTGGGTGGGGATGGAGCTATAATTGTGGGCAGCAATTTATGCTGTGTGGGTCCAACCTGACCACAGTTACCCAGGTAAACTGACATAGCACCAGACCCTCTCTCTGGTAAGGGTCAGAATGGACTCTCTGAGTACCCAAAAATCTATTAGATTTCATCGAGTCTTCACTACTGTTTGACTAATCTGAGAGCACTGTTTGCCATAATCATCTCTTCCACTCTCACAAGTGCTCTTTATTATGAAAAGTAACTACCAGCTTTTATTAGCATGGAACACAGGGCCAGGCATTCCTGGCCATTTATAATATATTTTATAGTATACAAAATATAACTAATATTTTATATATAAATTTATATACTTTATAAAGTATCTAAATATACTTTATATCAAAACTTAGAATCAAGTATGCTATTGAATTAATGCAGATTTCACCCTAAAAATATCAAATAATGGGTCCCACATTTAATATATTTTCTCTAAATCCAAGGATTCCAAGTATTTACTTTAAAAAGCACTAATACTTTGGTATATCACACCCTTAAAAATTCATGTTCTTTCCAAAGGAGAACCTCAACACTCCTCACGAAACTACTTATTCAGCTTGTGGCACTATAGAATCACCTAAGTTGGGATTTGTTTACCATTTTAGGCCTCAATCAAATTCTGTCTATTTAGTTCATGTTCTCTCCTTGAAATAGAATAGAAAGAAAATTAAATACCTCTCAATTTTATATCATACTGAGAAGGAAAACTTACAAGCTGGAGAAAATTATTTCATCAGTCTTTCCCTTTGCTTTATGCAAAGTCTAGGATCTTAGGTAGAATTCTGTGTTCCTTCAACTTTCTTCTAATGGTTCCCAAGGGAATCCAATTTCAAAGTTTTGATAAAATTAATTGCATTGGATATTCATTAGTTTTTATGTCTCTAGAGGGATTTGTATATGTTTTTTTCAAAATATATACCCTCCCCTACAATAATCAAAAACAAAAGATGTCTGTTTCTTTTGGAGAAAAGATTTTTAGAAACCTTTCATCTTTCAGCAATATTAGAAAAATCATTAAACACATGTCATTTCAATTTCAGAAAAAATATTTTTGGAAGAATACTGATTGGATTTTCCCATCTTATAGTATCAGGCTTTGGTTTGAGAAATGGATGGCTTCTGAATGGAAATAATCAAATGTGAACTACATTAAACCACAAAATAAGGCAAAGGAAATCCTGCAATGTTCTGAATATTTTTCACTCTCTCTCTCTCTCTTTTTTTTAAGTGCCTTGAGTGAACTTGCAAGAATAATGGAATATGATAAGTGAAATTATCCAATCCTGGAAAATATTAGTTTCCTTGGAGCAAGGTAATTGTTTTATCCAAATTCCAACCTGCAATTTGTTTGCTTTGTGTTCAACCTTATTCGGACTTAGCTCTCAAGTGGCAGAACTGCCACTTTCTCTCAATTTTCTAGGTAGAACCTGTTTTGTAGAAGGTGGCACCTTGAAATACATGTTTTTTATGATCATTATTATTAATATTTCTTAATATCAGATTCCTTATTTTTAACTTATGTGTAGCAATACTGGTAAGGGGGTCACAACTGGCACACTACAAATTGGTTCCGCAAAAAAAATGGTGTTTCTTTGTCACCATTTCAATTTCACCTTGCTCGGGATTCTCCAATCCTATTGCTTCCTGAGAAAAATTTAACTTGCCCACTAAAATAAATTCATATTTCACAGCAGTCTAGTTTGTGTTAATTTATTCTTCTTTGAGTAAACTATCAATCAATTAAACACTGTTAAAAATATTTTCCTCCTCTTGAGGTTTTCCTCCTTATCCTTCTTTCCCAAGGTGTCCTCTAGGTGGCAGAAGAGACCTGTGAGTCCTATGGCATGGTAGCAGGTAATGAATCTGCATGTTGTGCTTCTCTGCTGGCACCTAATAACCTCCTGCTGAGGCACAGCAATTCCTTCCGGCATCACTCTTAGTCCTGACTGCCTTTGCAGATGAAGAGTCAATGGCATAGGGGGTCCAGTCACTTTACATACAGTGATAATTTATCTGTAGGATCATAAAACTATAGCCAATCTTTTTTTTTTTTTTTTTTTGGTCTTTCTTTGCAGTGAAACTTGGGGACATTTTAACAATTCTTGCATTATTTTCTCTGCCTATATCTTCCATACTATGTGAGTGTTGAGATCAGAAATTAATTACACCTGCCTCAGGTAGTTTTTTTAGCCAGAGTTCATCTGGTGTGAGAGTACAGTTCTTCCAGACACAGGATGCAGTGCCCATTCCATTGCCATCTGCACACTGCTTGACACCTTACACATTGACTCTGTTTATTAAACAGACTATCCTCAGGTTTCACTGAAGGATTACCAAGCCTGTTTCTCTCTTTCTGCAACTGGTATCAATAGACCATACAGAGCTTCCCAGGTAAATATCTTTCAGGATATTAAACATCTGTCTCAATATGATTCTAAGATTTGTGTTACTTGGACTTTCTGTTTTGTTGACAGAAACTCACTGGTGATATCTATCTATCAGTCAGAATCAAGTAATTCAGATAACTGGTGAATAAATACAGAAGCTAAACTCATACATCTCAAACAAACTCCTGAATCTCAAGGGCGGTCTTACTATGGCCTGGACATAATTTAATCAGTTATTCATTCAGTCTTTCTCTCATCATGTAAAATGAGCATGAGTCCATGTTAGGCACTGTAAATGCACAGTAGAAGACAGACACAGATGCTACACTATCTGCCATATGCTACTGTGTGAACCTGGGCAAGACACATGAGCACTCTGTACCTCAGTTTTCTCATCTTCAGAAGAAGTCTTTTAACAGGTCAAAACCAGAGGTTTGTTGGGCATGGGAAAAGGGATATATAGCTATCTTGCTAAAGTAATAATAATAATTTAAATTATATGGTGATATCATTAGTGTTGTTATTATTATCTTTAATCTAAAAAAAATGTATTTTACCTGTCACAAACTTGCAAACTACACTGTACAAAACAATTATTTTATCAGATTATTATTTTGAAAAAGCTATCTAGAAAAAAGCTGACATAAAACCTTCTGAAATAATATATTTACTGTAAATAGAATTTATCTGAAATCCTTATTTTTGAGAAGTTCCATTTGAACTTTATCACTATGGCTATGCTTATTAATAATGATTTGCATTGTGTTTTGCCAAATTTAGGCAGAAGGGGAATAGGCCAATTTTACATAAAGGCAAGAAGGGGTTGGTTTACATGCATTTCAAAAAAAGAGTGATTTCTTTTCTTTTATTATGAGTAGAAACCAAGTAACATTAGGGAGAATATTGCATTGTGATACAAAAATAAGTTTTCCAAAGAAAAAATTACCATCTAGTAGTTTATGGCCACTAAGGTTAACAAAATGTTATGTATTTCAATAAGTTGTCTAATCTTACTCAAAGCAAAAATGAAATAAGTTAAATATTTATTGTGTTGCCCATTTTAATGTAAAAAGCAACTTTATATGAGTTAAATAATCAATATGTATATAAGGGGAGTAACAAAGCTGACATGAAAAATCTATATTTTAAAGTGAAAAACCTAATTAGTTTTTTCACTACATCAAAGACCTGAAAGGGCTTGCAATTGTGAGGGATAGCTATTTTGCTATTTGTTGTTAAATGAACATTTTATAGTTCTCTGTGCAGAATATAAGCACAATGAAGGTGTTTGAAATCATAAAATGAATTGACATCTACTCTTATTTACCTACGAACTACAAGAATCCAGAATTTAGCATGTCAAATAAGACATCAGTTACAGAGTTCATTCTTCTGGGACTTACAGATGACCCAGAGTTACAAATTGTGATATTCTTCTTTATGTTGTTCACATACTTATTGAGCGTTTGTGGAAACTTGAACATCATCACAACACTATCAAATATTTCTTTGAAGACTTCCATGTATTTCTACCTGAGGAATTTCTCTTCCTTAGTCATTTCATTCACAAAAGTCTGTATTCCTAAATTGCTACAGGAAAAACAATCATTTCCTATAATGCTTGCATGACAGAATTTTTTTTTTTTTAATCCTCCTAGGACCAGCAGAGTTTTTCCATCTAGCTGTTATGTCCTATGATCGCTATGTGGCTATCTGTAAACCTCTTGTGATGGTTAGGCTAATGTGTCAACTCGGCCCAGTAGTTGTGTCCAGGTGTTTGTTCCAGCAAGCACAGGGCTAATTGTAATACAAGAGCATTTATATGGACTTCAATCACCAGTGAGTTTACTGCATGGATGGCTGATTACATCTGCATCAATCAGGGAGATTACATTATCAATGGGTGGTGCCTTTATCCAATCAGTTGAATGACTTAAAAGTAGAAGTGATTTCAACATTCAGAGAGAATTTCCCAGCTCGTCTTTGGACAGGCAACTTCTCCCAGAGACTCATCAATGACCTTTAATCAGGCTTTCATCGGAGCCCCTGGTTTGCAGCTTGCCTGAGGAACCTGGACTTGTGAGTCCCCACGGTCACGTGAGAGACTCTTTTAGAGTTCCATATTATTCACAGATATCTCCTGCTGATTCTGTTTCCCGAGAGAACCCTGACTAATACACCTCTGCATTACACAAGTATAATGAGCAACAAAGTCTGCAACAGGCTTGTCATCAGCTCCTGGTTAGCTGGTTTCCTCATTGCCTTTCCTCCCGTTATTATGGGTCTTCAGCTGGATTTCTGTGATTCCAATATTATTGACCATTTTGCTTGTGGCTCTTCTCCTACGCTGCTGATTTCTTGCACACACAAAACATTTCTAGAGCTCATGGCATTTTTCTTAGCCATATTCACACTCATGGTAACTTTGACCTCGGTAATTTTCTCCTACACACTCATCCTTAGAAGAATTCTGAAGTTTCCCTCTGCCCAGCAAAGGAAAAAGGCCTTTTCCACTTGTTCCTCCCATATGATTGTGGTTTCCATTTCGTATGGAGTTTCATTTTCACATATGTCAAAACTTCAGCAAAGGAAGGGGAGGTTTTGAGCAAAAGTGTAGCAATATTCAATACTTCCATTGCTCCCATGCTGAATCCCTTCATTTACACTTTAAGGAACCAGTAAGTGAAAGAAGCCCTTAAGGATTTAATCCAAAAAAATATTATTATCAATGAACCACTGATTATTATTAAATCTATGCCAAAACCACAAATAAACCACATGTAAACACAAATTATTTTTCTAGGCGGTAGGTATAACAAGGGAACAAAGCAAAGGTTCTTCTGGTGGTAGAGTTAACTTTAAAGAACAAGGGTGCCTAATAAGCAATCATCTAATAGTGAGACCTCTGAATAAATGGAAATATAGTAAGGAAAAAGGAGGAGGACAGCTTCAAATTAAATAGGCTGGTCATAGATTTAAGCTATTTTTAAATTCCTTTTTATTGCATTTTTCTACATTCAAATTTATTTTCTACATTCATATTTTTTCTTTTCTCTAATTTTGCATATAACAAGCATAGGAAGATTGTGAGGTGTGACTGTAAAAAGAAAGCAAAGCCTTGCTCTGTTCAAATCGTACATTAAAATAAATTAACCTAAAGAAATATTCACAGAAATCCACAGTTAAAGAATGGAATGTATACTAATTTTGACACCAAAAAACAGTTCGTCATGATTTTATATTATTTTATTTTTGGGGAAAGGGCTTTGTTTCCACTTTACTCTTCTTCTCAATTCTTTTGAGTCAGATATTCAGGATCTTTTTGGGAAAAAACACTGAGAAACTGTCATATGAGGTGAAAATAGGACATTTTAAGCTCTCTAGGTTACTGTTCCATCAACACAGGTCCATCAGGAATATGTATCTAAATCATTTCAAATTATGCACTCCTTGATAAACAGGAATTAGTATGGGAGTAGGTGTACAGGAGGATGATCTAGTCCAAGAAAATGCTATAAACAGGGTGAAGAGGAACTAATGATACATTATAAAATTTCATTATTGAAGAGGGTGGTGTGAGAATATAAATGTTCAGTTGAAGTTATATTGAATTAAAGTAGGGTTTATAAATATCCATTAATATGGATATAAGAGTGAAAGATCATGATTTAATCAGCCCCCAAATAAATTAGGAATGTCCAAAGACAAATCACATCCCTTTGATGTATGCAAATAACCACACTAAATAGCTCATGCTCACAATCAGTAAAAGTGAAAATATTGGAACTAAATGGGAAATGGAGAACATTGAAAATTAAAAATTAGATGTTTGAAAATAAAAGAAAATGAAGATATATGGAAATTAAAAATGAACAGTAAGATTTATACAAGAACTAATTATTAAAAGAACTTATGCAATTCTAATACTGTGAAAATTGTGAGACTAAATGCAAGAATGATAAGGGTAAAATATTCCTAATTATCTTAAATTTATGTAATTATCTTTACTAAAGTAGTAATGATGCTATATGAAATTATATATTACCATATATGAAAATTCATAAGAAAAGTATGAAATAGCAAATGTTTCTGAAGCGTCAAAAAATATTAATATATATTTTAATTAAGGAAGGAATTAAAAACACAAAGTTCTAAAAGTGATGCCTCCAAAATATTGCCATGATTTTATGAATGTCCTATTGTAAACTTTAAATGCATAAAATTAATTTCAGTATAAAATAATGTAAATATTCGAAGACCACAAATTAATGGGAAATATTATAGTTACTAATTTATAAATTATCCATCACCTATATATTCATCTTCTATAAAATCCATTACAATGAATCAAGCTAATAAAGCAAAACATAATTGTACAAAATGAGGAACAGAAAGATACTGATTATCAGGACATTTTGTGAGTTAATGTATCATGTTATCATTTAAAGAGTTGAGATGAGAAAACAAATTATTAGGATCTTAAAATATGTTCCTATTTGGAAATGAATGTTCAAGAAAAAACAGAAAAACTTTTTTTCACAATGATATGAAAGTAACACTGCCAAAGCCCTAAAGAAAATGTATATAAATGAAAATTAAGATTTTACTCAAAGTTAAACAGTAGTATCATTCATACTAATGACAGCAAAATAATGCCACCTTCCCTCTAAACTATTAATTGCTCCAGAGACCTTTAGCAAATTGAAAACAAAAATATAAAGCAGTATCATCCATAAATATTCAAGATGAGAATACAAATTCCTTTTTTATTTTATGAACATTTCCAAACAGGCTTAAAAATGACTAGTGATTCTTATTTAAATATTTGCTAGGATATTTTCTTTGTATTTTCATGTAGATTCAAAAATTATCTGGAACCTGGAGAACCTGCTTTCATATTTCTTGAAAGGAGGGCTTTCCATTTCAAATATTCTCTTGAGCCCCTCTAATCAGGGGGCTCACACTTTAGTTATTATATATTTCAGTTCCAGGATTTCCATTTGTTTGTTTTTTTATAATTTCTACCTCTTTATTGATATTCTTTTTTATTAGACTTTGTCATCACACATTCCTTATGTTCTTTAAGCAGAATATCCTTTATTTCTTTAAACATATATATAATAAGGAGTAGATGTGGCTCAAACAGTTGAGTATCTGCTTCCCAAAAGGCAAGTTCCAGAGTTCTGTCCCAATGCCTTCTAAAAGCAACAAAAAAACAACAAAGAAACAAATGAAGAAACCAACTCAGGGGAGCTGAGGTGGCTCAGTGGTTGAGTGCTGGCTTCCCACATATAAGGTCCTCGGTTCACTACCCAGCCCTGGTACCTCAAAAAAAAAAATTCATATCTATATATATAAATTTTTTTAAAAAATTATATGAAATGACTGCTCTGAAATCTTTGGTAATTCCAATATATGGGACTTTTCACAGAGTTTCAATTGTCTCTTTATCTTGTGTATGTGTTGTACTTTCTTGTTTATTTGAATGTCTCATAATGTTTGGATGAAAATTAAGCAATTTTTAAAATGTAGTGTAGCAACTCTGGATACTAACCACTCAGATCCTTGTGGCTTTATATTGATATTATTTTCTTGTTTTCATTTTTTAATGAATTGTCTGGACTAAGTTAAATCAATTCACCCCATATTTTATGGATGCAGCTGTAGACATACATGCAGTCACATTGGGAAAACAATGGTATTAGCAGGATTCTCTTAGACTATCTATATCCTGAGCTCTCTTAAACTGTCTGCCTCTGTACCCCAGCTCTTAGTTTCCACTAATTCCTGACTGATTTCTCTCTTGTTTTCCAGAATGCAATGCCGATATAAATTGCTTCACAATCTGATCCAATTTAATTCAGGGCCCTTTGCAGGGGTAGTTTTGAGGCTGATCCTTGTAGTTTTTTATGCCTTCAAGAGTGATTATAACTGCCTCTCTCATTCTCTGATAAAATAACACCAGAGCAACATTTTAGCTTGCTGCTCTTACCAGCCTCCTCTTTATTGTTTTTCACCATAATCTCCATTGTTTTTAAACTCTTCCTTAGGTTTGAACTTTCCCATATTTTGTTCTAAATGAGAGAAATGGAAGAAAAGGTGGTGATTTCTCAAACTGAATTCCCTGTTCCCGCCTATCTCACTCTCTCACATTCCTGCTTAAGTCCCATCTAACCCTCCCATATTCTTGTTCAAGTCTTAATCACAACAAGTTATGCCCCACATTCCCACACAAGCAAAACATAGCTCATTTCCCCAAAACCCACATCAGTAAATGCATCACTTTGTGATTGGGTTAATTTTCATCCTTAAGATTGTAAACCCACAACTCCCAGCCAACAGAAGATGGGTAATATTGGAGATGGAGGGAAATGGGACATTGTATCAGGGGAACTATATAATCTTTGTTCTTACACTGATCATGCACACTTGCCCACTCCCATTAGCCTGGGCGTGTGTCCTTTCTCATGAGAAAGAAATAAATTTATGTTGCCTCTATTCCAACTCTCTGTCTTCAGAACTTTTATTATTAGTAAGTATTCACCATCCCACTCAGTTGAGAGCTTGTCCAGGATTATGGGAATGAGGAGAGACCATCAAACCCCTTCTCTGACAGGCAGGATGTCCCACCAAAGTTTTACAGTGGCCTTTGGTGTAGGAAAAGTTGGGGATGTCTCCCCATCACCAGACCTGAAGGAAGCAGAGATTGAAACAGATGCACAGAGAAAAGTTCCGGACCTACAGAGATAAGAGAAGTCACGTAAGTCTGTGTACAGACTCAGGCAAGAGACTTTGTGTCCAGGTCCTGGGTGACTTGAAGAGGGTGGACTTAGTTCTGAAAGATCCTGTTGAGTCAGTGACACTGTGAATAATACAAGACATCTCGGGCAAGATATATTGAGCCAGTGCAGGCAAGATACGTTGAGTCAGCAAGATTGAGTATAATACAAGAAGTCTCATGCAAGATACAGGGCAAGAAGTAAGGACTAGGGCAAGTAACTCCTCAGAAATGTCAGGGAAAATGAGTAAGACAAATTCTAAAAGCAGCCAGCAAGAAACTTATCAGAGGTACCCGAGAACAGTCCATTAGGGACAAAGTTAGAAAATTAAGATGATCTTCCAAAATATAAAGGTAAGAATTAAAAAGAATAAATAACCATGATAAAATATTGTTATTTAATTTGGGCTAGAATTACCCTTAAGAGTAGAGCTGTTCACTGGCTAAAGTTCAGCTCCAGGGAAAACTGGCTTTGTCAAACCCTAAATTTGTAAACAATGCCCTCTTAGAGAAGTTCCGCTAGGGCAGGGGGAAATTGGGTTTGTGAATACTCCTTTGAGTAGTGCTGAAATAAGAAGTTTCAAAAAGGAAATGAAAAATCTATTAGAAAACCTTCAGGTTTACCTGACAAATTTAATCAATTTCTCAGCCTAAATGTTTACACTTGGATGGAATTAATGTCTATTTTAGATCATCAATTCTCTAGAGAAGAACAGGGACAAATTAGAAGAACAGCTATGAATCCTGGGATGATTAACACCCAGGAACCCAAGGGGGACCCAGAGGGGAGCAGAAGTTTCCCCCGCCAGGACCCTAACTGGGATCATAATAATGCTGCCCATAAGAATAACATGAGAGATCTAAAAAGTAAAATTGTCCAAGGAATTAAAAATGCTGTCCCTAAGAGTCAGAATTTAAATAAAGCTTCAGAAGCAAAACAAGAAAGAGAGGAAACTCCCACAGCTTTCTTGAGCAGGCTAAAAGATTTGATGAGAAAATATTCAGGTTTAGAAATAAATGATCTAGTGGCCCAAAACCTAGTTAAAGTATACTTTGTAACTAATTCATGGCCTGATATTAATAGAAAATTATAAAAGATAGAAGGATGGGCAGGCAAGTCACTGGATGATTTATTATCTGCAGCTCACAAATGTATGTAAGAAGAAATGAAGAGGAGAGAAAAGAACACACCACGGTTATGATGCAGGCTTTAAAATTGCAACAGGAAGGACAGACTAAGTTAATGTTGCAAACTGTACTAATAATGACTAATGCTTTACAGAAACCTAGTGATAGAAGGGGCAAAAGAATTCCCTTTCATGGACATGGCAGTCAAGCCGGGTTCCAGACCTGAAAGGAATGCCCCACACCTCCTGCTAACGTGCTACAGCTGCAGGAAAAATGGTCATATGATGAGGGATTGCCCAGAGAGGACAATGAAGCAATAGATCTTCTCTCTGATAGAATCAGAGGATTGAGGGAGTCAAGGGTTCAAGATAGAACCCCACCCAGAACCCTTGATAAATTTAAAGGTGGGGAATATAAAGGATAACATTACCTTCCTAACTGACACAGGTGCAGCAAGATCCTCCCTTATTATCTCACTTCAAGGGGCCAAATTAAGTGAAAAGAAACTCATAGTCTCAGGGGTAAAAGGGGAAAATTTTGTTGTTCCTTTTATAAAACTATTACAAAACTAATATAATCAAGAAACCTACTTAGGACAATTTCTTTTCATCCCTGAGGTGGGGATCAACTTATTGGGTAGAGACATAATCCCAAAATTAGGCCTAAATTTAACAGTTGAAGGAAAAAATATCATTCCAACCCTACCCTTCTGGCTATGTATTATGAAATAGGAAGAAGAAAGTGACATTGACCCACAAGTCTGGGCTGGACCCCAGAATAGGGAAAAAGTAGACACACACACACACCCCTAAGGTTCATGCTAAGTGGAACTCAAACAAAAAAAATGGAAAATAGTTTTTAGAGGATAGGAGAAAAATACTAAATAAAGTCATTGCTAGGGTAATCCTAAATCATCTTCACCAGAAGAGCCACTAAGATGTCCAAAATTTTTGTGATGTTCTTCTAACTCATTATGCATGTATTGGACTGTACTCTGTAGCCCACCAGGTAGTAAATGAAAGTATCATCTGTAGAAAAGTAAATAAACAAAGTCTGAAGAACAAACCTTTAAGAGGGCAACCCCCAGAGCTCAAACCTTTTCAAAGCATTCAGGTGAACTTCACTGAAGTACCACCAATGAGAAAACTAAAGTACCTCCTAGTGGTTATTGACCATCTCACTTCATGAGTGGAAGTCTACCCAGTTCCTCAAGCAACTGCACAAACTGTAATTAAAGTGCTATTAGAACACCTTATCCCTAAGTACGGACACATTGAAAACATTGATTCAGATTATAGGACCCATTACACAGCTCAAATTCTACAAAGGTTGATAAATTAGTCTTGCTCATCCAAGGTCTGCTAATGTCAAAGTGAAAAATAAAGTTCTAAAGCAAAGGAAAATTATCTTAAAGCATTGGGGACATTTTGGTTATCAGCCAATATTTTTTTAAAAATTAAAATTATTGTGCAGAACTGCATAGTCACAGTGCAAATTAGAGTAACTAAAAAAAGTCTTTAAAAATCTTTTAAATGTTATCTTACAGTTAAATTTGTTTTGTAAAAGAAATAAAATTATAACAGTAAGTTCTGTGTTTCTGTGTCAAACTATTCGTGTCTGCCTGTTTGTTCAGTGTATGACTCCATACATCGGGATGATATCAAATTAGCAAATGGGGGTTCTTTGATGAGCTACATGTGAATAATTGGGCTAAACAGGATGGAAAAGTAATATAGAAATCTAAATATAGAAACTTGAGAAAGAAAAAGGTTTTCCTAAGCTCTGTACCCTGCCTTATCTCCAAGGCCTTCTCTTTACAAAAGCAGTTTTATCCAACTGATGCTAGAAACTGGCTTGCTTTGAACTAAATGTCTGCCACTTGCACTCTTAAGAGTTAGGTTAAAACCTAGGAGAGACTTAAGTTTGTCCCCACATGAAATCCTGTTTAGACCCCTTATTCTGCTAAGATAGGATATACTTTTCAATAGGAAAGCAAAGATAAATTTTTAAGAAAATATGTGCACTCTTTTGCTTTAACTCTTTCCTCCCTACAGGTTTAACAGATTAAAACTCTATCTTCTAAACTGGGAATTAAAAACCATAGTTTGTTCTGTAATTCCTCATTTTAAACCTTTTAACAGCCTTAAAATAAGGTGGTTAATAATCTTGTTACCAAATATCAACAAGTTAAGAAAAAGTCCTTGAAAGCTATAGAAAGGTCTTTAAAAACAGTTTTCCAGAACCTGGCAGTCAATGCTTTTAAGATTATTTACAGTTTATAATTTTAATAAAGGAGTTTTGTCCTTCTATAAAAGAAAGAGGGAAGAATTCCTTGCATAAACCATAACGGTTTCAATTTTATTTAGCTTGAGTGTTATCTCCCTAGGTTTATGAAATACCAAGTATATAAATTTATTAAATCCTTAAGGTGATGAGAGTTAAGTTCAAATCAAATGAAATTAAGTTAAAGGAATGTAGATTTGCCCTCTTTTAAATGGATAGAGTAAATTCCATTGGTTGCTAATTATAATCTAAAGTAAATTAACGAGTCTAGGTGATTGTAGTCAATTATGGAAAGTTTATTAAAAAGGCATCTTCTCTAACCCTAACCCTAACCCTAACCCTAACCCTAACCCTAACCCTAAC
>JAKSZT010020895.1:843302-894354 GCA_026826555.1 Tolypeutes matacus
TAAATTTTTTTTTTTTTTTTTTTTTTTTTTTTTTTTTTTTTTTTAAACTAGTAATATCAGTTTTGCTGCCTTGCCTTTCAAAGTTTGGAACAGTTTCCAAAAATAATTTTCACAAATAACATTGAATGTTATTAAATTTAGTGTCCCATGGTTGTGGGATGTATTTTTATTTTATCAATTTATTGAGCTGTTAGTAAATGTTGTATTACCAAAATTCCAGAAATAAGGATTACTGTTATTAGTGATTATGATTGAATTATTAATGAACTAAAATATGGTTGTGTTTTTAATAGGTTTCGGCATCCCTATAAGGGCCCGATCCTTTACAATTCTATAGGAATCATCAAACAACACAACCTCTGTAAGCTTATGACATATATGTCATTTGTCATTAAGTAGTCTGTTGTGAGAGGGACATGTAAAATTTACCATATTTTCTGATTTATATGGCAAAGAAGGGAAAATGAGAACATAAATTTGACTGTGATTTTTAGGTTGCATGCATACAGAACCATATCCAAAGAAGTAGGGCAGTTTATAAAAGGTAAAGTTAAATTTTCTGTAAGTTTTTCTTCTTCTTTCGGCTTTAAGGGTAGTTATAAGTTATAGGTTCTGGAAAATGGTGAGCTTGATTAAGATAAATTGGGTAAGACTCATTGTTCCAAATTAACAGCTCTAGAAGAGGTGAGTTGGTTATGTATGTTCAATAAGTGTAATTATGATGTGGTATCTTACCTTGACCTAATACTTTACCTATAATTAATTCATTGTAAAACCACCATGTCCATAGTTTAAGTCTTGGCAGCATCTTCAACTCTAGACTTGATTCTTCTGGAGGGGATCCACTGCTCTTCTCCTGTTTCTGTAATGATAAGAGCAAAACCTCGGCCCCAAAAGTTTACCTCTCTTTTTTCCCATTTATTGGTTTTTTGTGACATCCATTTGTCAAATTTCATTAGGATGTTCTCCATGGGGATTAGTTCCTGGAGAGAAAGTGGGGGCATTTATGGGCCCACAAGTAGGACATTGTCTAACAATCCTCTTACTTTCTTTTATTGTTAAGTGGGGATATTTATGACGTAAGCCAGAAGCATTAGTATGTGTAAGTTTATGATAATTAGCAGCAGATTCTTTATGAGCAATAAGTTTATTTACTAAATCATTTTGTTAAGTCATAGGGCCAGGAAGTTGAGAATGGGAATGAATATGAGTAATGTAGATTGTTCATGAACAGTTTTTGTAATTGTGGGAAAAGAACTTTTAATTCAGAAGCTGGAGTTATTTGAGCTGTTTCTATATGACAAACAACGTGACAAACATAAGCAGAATCAGACACAGTATTTGAAGGCTCAGAAACATCAGTTAGCAATTGAATAACAGCCATAAATTCTACCTTTTAGGCATATAAATAAGGTGTTTTCTAAGATTTTGTAGTTGGGCCCAAATAGCCTGCATTTCCATTACTGCTGCCATCAGTGTAGTAAGTTGGCGCAGCAGAGAGTGGTTGTTGTTTGACAACCTTAGGAAGAATCCATGAAGTACGTTTTTAAAAACTGTAAAAATTTTGAATTTGGGAAGTAATTGTCAATTGTTCCAATAAAATCTGCTAAGGCCACTTGCCAAGAGTTATTGAACTGCCAGAGCTGAGAAAGCTCCTGCTTTGTAGGGTTTAGTATGATTTTATCAGGATCTCTAGCCATAAGCTGTCTCAGGTGAATACAGCCTTTTGATATTATTGCTGAGATTTTTTCAAGATAAGTATGAAATTTTTTTGTATCTTTGTTGGATAGGAATATCCATTTTATTATGCCCTCCTCTTGCCAAAGCATCCCAGTAGGGGAATGGCAAGATGGAAATATTAAAAGAGAAATTGGAAGATTTATAGTTATCCTTGTTAGTTGGCTATTTTGTACTCTTTTCCCAGCCATTTAACTCCTCTTTTGCTTCTGGGCTTAAAATGTGAGGACTATTTAAGTTAGGGTTTCTTGTTAGGGTAAAGCATAAGTTGGAATTCCTAAAGTAGGCCATACCCAATTAATATCACCCAGTAATTTCTGAAAATCACTTAAAGTACATAATCAGTTCGAAACTGGACCTTTTGTGGAGTTATAATATTTCTATTAATAGTATGACCTAAATATTGAAAAGGAACCTGTTTTTGAATTTTTTCTTCTGCTATTTGCAACCCATGTTGAGGAAGAATTTCTTTAGCCAGCTGAAATGATTGTTTCAGCTCTTAAGATTGCTCAGCGGCAAAAAGAATATCATCCATATAATGAATAATCATAACTTTAGGAAATTGTTTTTGTAAAATTTGTAATGGAATGTGAACAAAAGGTTGACATAATGTAGGACTGGTTATCATTCTCTAAGGTAAAACTTTGAACTGATGTCATTCAGTAGGAGCTGAATGATTAATAGAAGGAATAGTAAACGCAAATTTTTCTTTATCATTTGGATTAAGAGGAATAGTAAAAAACAATCTTTTAAGTCAATAATAATAATATGCCAATTTTGAGTATTTTGCTAATTCCTGAGGAAGGGGCCAGCCTCCCCAGGAAGGAACACAACACTCCCTGGGCAGTACATTTCAAGGTTTATGCATCAGTCCCTGGTAGAGTGGCCAGCTCCTTCAGGGAGGAATACAACACCTTTTGAAATATACTTTATTATTTTTAATTTGTTACAAAACATCCTTGATGCGCTTACTATTTTAGTTTCCATTTATTATTATTATTATATATACCAGAGGTGGACTAAATCAGACAAATTTAAGTTAAAGCACCTGCCTTTTGATTTTTAGGCAGAGAGGTAGTTTTATAACACATATTTTAAAATAATTAAAATTATGATTAATAACAGTATACTTTTGTTTAATATTACACTGAAACATTATTAAATTTTCAGCAATTTTATACACCTTTAAAGCATTTATATGAACTTTTTATTTATATAACTTTGATTGTTTAAAATTAGAAAATTTCTTTTAATTATACAATAGTTTTAAAGACTTTATTTAATTTATATCACATGAACTTAACTATTTTTAGTATTTTACCTTATTTTAGGTAAAAGACCAAATTATTTGTAATTGTTAGAAATAAAAGCTACTCTTCAGAATTTGACTTTGAGAAAGCAGGTTTGATCACTATGTTTCTTTTAAAAGTGATGACTTGTTTCTCCATGGAAATGATAAGGTTAAAGTACAAGAAATTATTTTGATAAAACAGACTCTGTTTATTGCATACTGATTATTTAGGAGAAAAACTTTGTGCAAACTTCCGTCAAAACAGACTAATGACTTGAGAAACCCTGAGAAAGAACAAAACTTTAACCTTGTTTTAATAACTTAGTTATTTTATCTTATGATAAAATTACTTTCTTTTCTTTTATAATAAAAGCACATTCTATATACCTTCTCTACTTAAGTTACCACAATGATTTTAGAAACTGTTTTTCAACAAACTTCTGACAACATACAATTACCATCAACATTGAACAAACTTGTTAGAATAATGATTTAATTTGTTCATATCTATTTTTATTATTTTAAATTAATAGCTATATTTATTTATTAATATAAGCACTTATTTAATGTTGGCCATTGAATAAAGCTTTTTTAATAATGTTTATTTATCAATTTAATATTACCATATGAAGGTATCAAAATGTACAGACACTGAACAACTTTTATATATTTATGGTTAAGTGGTTTATATCTGGAGGGAGTAGTGGAAGGTGTGGGACGGTGAGCGTACATATACTTTTTGGAAGGGGTGGAGTGGTTGTGAAAGGTGGCAAGAGGGTTAAAGGATAAAGGGCTGGAGGGTAAGGGGGGGGTGAATGCTGAGAGGAAGGCGGAAATGAGTTAGGGCTAAGATTTATTTCCTTATTTGGTACGTGTGTGGGTATGGCATCGGTTTCAGCATTACCAGGGGGGGGCAGAGGGCGCGACAGGATGTGAGGGCTGATCTTCAAAGGAGATTAGGCTAACCGGGACTCCGGGCGCTAGCCAGCCTGTGAATTCCTTTGCGATGCGGCAGAGGCTTTTCCTCCGCAAGCTGAAGGGGAGCGGGAATTAGATTGTAACACATTCTCGCCCTCTGCAAGGAGCTGCTTAACGTCTGGGGGTGCTGGAGACACACCGATCATATCTTGAATCAGCCGCCAATAACTAAAGGTGGTGACAGGCACACGTTCAGGTCCAAAAACTTTATAGTAATCATTTAAACAATCACCTACTCTATTCCAACATTGACTATCTATTGTGCCCTCTTCGGGAAACCATGGACAGGTTTTGAGTATGAACTTGAAAAATTCCACTAAACTTTTCTTTTTAACCTTAACTCCTTGCGTTTTGAGTGCCTCTTTTACTTGGCTAATGAACAGCAAATGTGAAGATTCCGCTTGTCCCATGATTAAGAAATGAAGTGAAACAGAGAGTTTCACTTACCCGCCTGGAGACTGGTCCCACGCCCGGGACCAGACTGAAGAGGCGGCGGGTTGGTGCAGCGCTTTTTCTCTTTCGCCGCTGTGAGCCTTTCGTCGGCTGAGGTGCTGGAGAGCGCTCTCCTTCTGTGGTGAAGCGGCGTTCTTTTCTCGATCACAGGGAATCGTCGAGCCCCACGTTGGGCGCCAGTTGTCCCGGCCCGCGGGACATCAACGAGGACCCGAAACCTGCCGAGAAAGAATGGTGGGACAAGAGACGCAAGGAATGACAGCAAGACAGTATTCTGATCAAGCTGCAAATTTTATTTGAAGGAGCAGGGCTTATATGCTGTTTGGAGAAGGGAAGTGAGTCGGGGCACTCCAAGATTGGAGGGTGCTGTTGCTGGGGTAGGGGCAGATTTTACTCTCGATGCTGTTGCTAGGGTAGGGGCAGATTTTATTCTCGTGCCCTGCGCCTGCGTATCGTTACAATCACCTAGGTAGAAATGGGAACCGGAGAACAAAGGAGGTACAATCACCTAGGTAGAGGTGGGAACCGGAGAACAAAGGAGCAAGGAGGAAGAAGAACAAGGAAGTGACAAAGCAGATTTTGTGCCTGCACCATGTTGTGCTATGTAGCCACTGGTTGCTGTCGTTTAGGTTGTTGGCACCTCTCTTGGCAGAGTCCAGTGACGGCTCCCAACACATGATGAAATGTTTCTTTTCACATGTTTTTTGAAATCTCATATCTTCTTTTCTGAGGTATCTTCTAGATTTTGTTCACTTATAATAAAGTTATTTATTTTCTAATTTTTGAGTTTCAGGTATTCTTTCCATGTTTTGTATATAAGTCATTTAACTGTTAAAGTTTTATAAATATTTTCTCCCTTTACATGGCTTCTACTTTCATTATCTTAGTAGTGTTTTTACAGAGAGGACTATTAATTTTAATAAATTCCAACTGATCAGTAGGTTTCTTTCATGGTTAATGTTTCTGATGTATCTGAAATCTCATTCACCAACTGCAAGTTTCTGTAGGTTTTTTCTCATTTTTCTTATAGAGGTTTCATAGTCTTTGCATTTTACATTTAGGTTTATGATATATTTTGAGATAATTTTTTTAAAATATGGGAGGACTGTATCCATCTTTTAAATCTTTTTGAAGTTGGATGTCCAATGGTCCATTGTCTGAAAGGAACATTCTTTCTCCATTGAACTGTATGTGCTTCTTTGACAAAGATCAATTGACTATGTGTATCAAAACCTGAATGAATGCAGAAAGTACAGAACGTGCACGAAAAAGGAATTTTTGTAGTGAAAGTTAAATAAGATTTAATAGGTCTATCTCAAAAGTTTTAAAAGCTTTAGTACTAAAAAATACACTGGTGCAAATCTAATGTTCAGTTCTCTCTCTCTGTTGAAGTAACAATGTTCCTTAAATCATTAGTCTGTTTTAGTAAAAGTTTATAAAAAGTTTTCTCTTAAATAACTATTATACAAAGCAGAAGGTCTGTTTTATCAAAATAGCTTCTTGTACTTTAACCTTATTGTGTCCTTGGTTGTTTAAGAAAAAAAAGTCTTCTCACTCTTAAATAACATAAAGTTCAAACTGAGCAATTTTTATTTTTTGCTTTCTCAAAGCCAAATCTTGAAAAGTATCTTTCTATTTCAAACTACTGCAAAAGATTTGTTCTTTCAACTTAAAAAATATGAAGTACTAAAAATAGTTAAGTTCATTTACCATGTTATAAGCTAAATGGAAAAATGTTTAGAAAGGGTATAAAAATTAAAAGAAGGTGTCCAACCTTCTGTCAATCAAAGTTTATTGTGTCAAATATTCATATAAATACTTAAAGATTGTGTTAAAGGATTTAAAAATGTTTCTGTATAATACTAAATAACAGTATAAAGTTGTTAATCATAATTTTAATTATTTTAAAAATGTTATATATCACAGAAACAACCTCTTCACCTGGAAATCAAGAGGCAGATGCTTTGGCCTGTCTCTAGATGGTTTATCTCACAACCCCTGAAGAAGCAGCCTTGTGGTCACACAAAAAAGTGCATAGCTAGGGCATTAGCTTCTCCTATAAAGTATTCTAACCCAGTTTATATCATACAAAATTGTAAGGCCTACTCTCAACTCCAGCCACACACGGTGTCTTACAACTGTGAACATATCCATAAGGCCACACCATAAGGGGATAAACTTCTGTGTTGTCATACTCTCTTGTGCATTTAAACCAAGCCCCTAGTACGAGGCATGGTGTCTCTCCATTTGAGTTATTGGCTAGGAGGGACACTACAGCCCTTAAAACAATATAGGTATCTGCCATATCTTCTGGGAATGCTTCTGAAGTAAATGAAAACATGCTGCGACTTCAGACTCCTGCAACTCTGTCAGCTGGTGATGGCTCTATATCCCTAGATCTGTGACGGACATGGCCGCCAGTCTGGTTCTGTCTCATAGTGCTGGAGGGTGCTATGCATTAGGCTAGTGAAAGACTGGAGCTTCCTTCCAAGGGTCAACAGTGCTGTAGCATGCTGGCTGTGTGAAGGACATACCGAATGGAGCAATAATTACCAGAGTGATATGCAAACTTAAGCAAACACAATTGGGATTATAGCATGCTCCCATGGAGAGACAACATGTATGGTATTGCAAACCTAGGGCCTGCCCATTGGTGGTCCATGTCTTAAAACCTATAAGAATAATTGTCATTTTGCTTCCTGGAGAAAATCTCCCTCTCTGGGTAACCATTAAACATTTATGTTTGCATCTTTAGGCTAATTTTCCTGTTTCACATAAGCTCATCCAATCTCTTCCTCAACTAGGATGCCACCTGACAGTTGCCCACAACCAAATGGACTCTTGGGTATGCACATATGTGCCAGCCTCCAGTAGCTCCAGTCTTCCTTAGAACATTCTTCTCTTATGTTTACCTAATTGGAGTAATAGGTTAATAACTATAAATCGTAGATGCCCTTCTATGTGGCAACTCCTAAAATCCACAAACTCTTATAGTTACTCTACTTATGTTAAACATGTCTCTTCTATTGCCAGGAAACATGTCAATGAAAGCCACCCATTCCTCTTATCAGTTTGGGATGGCCTCACATGGATGGCGACAAAATCTGGTGTCCTAAGCTTTTGCAATAAAACCATTAATTGTAGCTGTGACCCATCAGAAGGGGTTGCTAAGGCATTCAAATGCCAACCATTGGACAGTCTGAAATATCTCTTCAAGAAGCAAAAGCTAAGTACTTAATGATACCACCCTCATAGCCTTTACCTTGTGGAACCCCCTATTGGTGTTACATCCCTCTTATCGCCTCTATAATCATAACTGCCATAACTCTTCCTTGGGTGGGTACAATTTATTTAGTTACTTACATGACAATCCTGAAAATTATTCTTTTAATTAATCTCCTTGATCCAAATCTCCAGACAAAACAAACCAGTCTAAAACACACTTTATTCAACCTTGTCCAGAGGGCTGCCTCCCTGTTTAATTTAACCTTTTGCTGGATATGACTATATCTCCACACATATGATGTTCTTAATCTTCAATTTAATTAAAGACAGAATGGGGCACTCTACTGCTAACAGGTGATCCTTTGCTCTTAGCAGACCCCCATATATTTAAACTCACAACTCAATTTATATCTTCCAGGAGTAATGCACTCCAAAAATGAACTTCTAATCATGCATGGATATCACCCAGTCTCAACAATTAAAGCAAACATCCCTCCTCCTAGCCCTTGGAGCATAGCAAGAGAGTTTCATACCCTGTCAAACAGAGACTATAATCCCTAATCAGTGGGAAGCTGATCACAGAAGAATGACCACCACCCTTCAGCTCCCCTTTAAGAGTAAGGGCGTACAACACTCTTAGGGGGGATTTTAGGCAGGATAGAACAGGGACCTAAAGAGGACAGGCAGAAAAACCTAAGTTGTTCCACACAAACACCACTAAGTAGAAAAAACTGGAGCAGCATCCTGCTGGACTCACATAATCTACTTATCAGGAGGCAGCTGGTGACTGCTGACATGGACAAATATTTTACGAGAAGGCAGATTGCAACTTTCAATCATCAGCTGCAGAAAGAGCTCTGGCAGCCTGTGAACTCTGACTGGACAAACAAGTCATGGGAATTGCAGTTTTCAGTTCCCACCCAGCAGAAAGAGAAGGAAAATCAGGAAATCCCCATACTACTCATCTATTTTCATAAGCCCCTCATGCAGCCCCTCCAGCATGGCCCAGGAGCAATAGCCATAAGCCAAACACAACTCAACACCAACCCCTAAAAATCAAACTACCCAATAATGTTCCCCTGCTTTGTCCTAAATACTCCAATCAGTGTAACCTAACCCCCGATGATAGCCAATAAAACCAGAAACCCCTAGAGAGGGGGCACTTATCTCACCCTGTAACATGACACTCATGTCTCGAGTTGCTTACTATCTCTTTTCTAATTTCTCAATAAACTTTTTACTCCCTTGCCTACCCTATGGTATGTCCTTAAATTCCTCTTGTGACATAGCCAAGAACCTAGACATTGACTCCAATAATAACTACATTTGTTATTATTATTATTTTTTTTTTTGTATTTCTGGGCTATCTATGTGTTTCTTGGAGCCTGCTATGTATTCCTTGGACAGTGTTATGCTGTCCTGATTACTGTAGCTTTATAGTAAGTTTTGAAATCATTTAATGACAGTCATATTAGACAGGACATGTTCAGGTTACTGTATTTTTAGGTCTTTTACCTTTCCTTAACTTATATTTTCAATGCATTTATTCATTGCTTACTGATCAGCATACTATTTGTTGAAATACAGTTATATACTATGCAAATAACTCTTTCAAAGTAATACATTCCTGAACAAAAATTCTACAATAACACTAAAATCATCTTTTAAAAATCCGGTCTTAGTTCATATTCCAGAAAATATGTGCAGAAAAATACTTTGTTTCTGTGTGACCTATATGGAACAGACACATCTCTACTGACCTTAAAATAGATATTTAATCACTCTAAGACCTTTTGTTATCAAATGATTTATATAACATTTCTTTCTCTCAGGCCTATTTTTTCCTATCTGAAATTATATACAACAACCAGAATAATTGAATTTTTCCCAGGAGTTACCAGGGATTGCACCAGGGATCTCATACATGGGAAAGAGGTAATCAAACCACTGAGCTACACTTACTCCAGAATAAGTGAAATTTAATACTCACTGTAATATCTGTCATATAAAGTAGGAGACAATCTTTTGATATAGTTTCTGATAAAATTATTACTGTGCATAATCCAGATGGTTGATGCTAAATCTCAATTTCAAATATTGAGAAACATTTTTCATAAAGTACACTTTGCTTCTTGATATCTTGACTTTAGCAAAAGGAGATATTTGTAAGTAGAAAGAGAGCAAAGATTGTGGTGGCTTTATTTCTTTACCCTTCTACCAAAGATTCGAACCTATAAATATCCCAAGGGAAATGATGCCACTGCAGTTGCAGTTGACTTGGTTTATTGTTCTTCATAATCATAAGAGATGAATCTTGCTCTCTTTTCTCTGTGGAAATGGATTATCACAACTAGTCTTTAGTTACCCATAAACAACTTCAAACACACAAAGTTAAATAATATTTTCCATAATTGGTGAGATGGCATTAGAAAACATATTAATTCTGACATGCCCTCAGCACTAATGGAGAAGGGGTCACTTAGTGGTATATTCCTAGCTGCTGGTTTTCCTACATCACAGCTTAAATTCACTGTTACTATATAGTTTGCTGTAACCACAACTTATATTTTCTTTTGTAATGCTGTACTGTCAGTATGATTCTAAAGATGGATTCTAACCTGTAAATTACATAAGGGTGAAAAACCAAAAGCCGCACCACACACCTGCAGTAAGATATTGAGAAGATAATTTAAACACCTAAGTAAATTTTATGAGTGCTTTCACTTAAACTGCTTTAAAAAGGAGCTGGAATTTAGCAAGTGATAAATTCCAAATGATATGTACAAATTCTTTGAGACTGTATTTTCAATATTAACAACTATCAATTGTGGTGTGTGAATGACTCCAAATGGGAAAAATGTTGTGGGAAAAAATTTTTTTTTAAACATTGAAACATATATAGATTGAAACAACATGTACTTATGTGAGGATCTTTATTTAATTGAACTATGCTACCAACAAAAATGTATTCATGAAAATATGTGACAGTAATATTTTGTGTAACGGAAACAATCGTAGGTGTGCAAGACCACTTTTGAAGGACTCAAAACATGCTAAAATATTCACATCACAGAACAAAATTAAAAAATAAAGCATAAAAATTTCAATCTTTGGTAAAAATGTATATAAGATACCTTCTTAAAGAAATAACCAATCAGCACGTAAACAAGAGTCTTAACAGTGAAATGTTAAGGAAAACCTAAACATTTAATAAAACAGAGAATTAAGAGTAAAAGATGGAGAAACCATGTTAATATTGGAGGATGAAGCAATGTCTTCCAGAAAACAATATGGAAAGTTAACAAATAATGAAATTACATGAGCATGAAATGTATAATACATAAAAAGAGACACATGTTAAGGACCACATTGAACTTTCTTAAAATATTAGATTAATATTTTTATAGTATATCATATACTTTTTATTGACAATACTTTATCATTTGTAAACAAGCAACATATATAAAAAATCAAATTCATGTAAATGTTTTATTTTTAAAGATACACATGACATAATTTAAAGGTTAAAAGGAAATAAAAGTGAAATTACTTCTTGAACAGTAATGTTCCTAATTGTATAATATGGTCAAAATCCTTCTAAGATAAAACATTTTATCATTAAATTCACACATTTTAAAAGTGGGAAGACAGATAATACTTAAAGTGTTTGTTTTAAAACATTTTCAGCGTGCATGTCCTGCACAATTTTTGCCAAATTTAAATCTCACATTATTTAAGACTATTTAGGCTGCTACAAATCTTGATTTCCAAAATTCATTTCTACTGTATAGAAATTCTTTTTTTACTTTATAAAACTCAGTTGATTTTTTACAAGATCTAGCATTCCTCAATTTTGCTAAATTCACTTATTACTGTTTATTTTTTCCTGTTTTGTAGATTCTGTACATAGAATAAAATGTCAACAATGAATGAATATAATTTTGTTTCTTATCTCAATGAATATTTTGGTGTTCATAAATATAATTTATTTTCTTGCCTTATTGTAACGGTGAGTTCCTATAATTTAAAAAAGTGAATCATAGGAACTATTGGAATATAAGAAGGAGATAAAGGATAAAAAGGAGCAGAAGAAATAAATGAGGTAAAATAATGGCCAAGAATTTTTGAAAATTAACGACAAACCCTTAACCACATGTAAAGAAATCTCACAGAAAACTAGACAGGATAAATACCTAAAAATATTCTCCTAATAATATATCTCCAACTGTGTAAAATTGAAGAAAAATAAAACCTTGAAAAAAAAAGGAGTTACATGTTACCTATAGAAAAACAAGTACAATAATTACATCAACCTTTCTTCTCATATTATGTAAAGAAGAACAGAGTGGAGTGGACTATTTTAAGTGTTGAAAAAATAAAGCCCCCAACAAACCAAAAGTTCTGTATTCAGTGAAATTATTGATGTAACATTTATACAAATAAAACCTTGTTTAAAAATAAAAATAAAAGTAATGTATGCTTTAAAGCATAAAAAAATAATTATAGGATGGTTCTGGGGAAATACACCAAACATAAGTTCTGAACTATAAATATAAGTAATATTGTGATGATATTCTTTCATCATTGTAACAAATGCTTCACAGCATTGTAAGGTATTGGTGGTCAGGAGATATATGGAAATTCTGTATGGTATGTATGATTGTTACCTAACAACTTATCAAATAAAAATAAATAAATTAAAGGGAAATGAAGGAAAACTAAAGACTGTTTCAGGCAAATATAAATTGAGCTAATTAGTCACCAATAGACCTTCCTTGCAAGGTATGTTAAAATGTACTTTTGACAAAACAGCAAAATTTTCCTTCAAAGAAGAGGAATATATTTTGTTTGAGCAGTTAAGTATTTGATCAATAACAGGAAAAATAGTATATTTTATTTTAGCACCACTATTCTTTTCTCTAATAACCTTTCTTACTTGATATATATATTAAACTAGGGGTATGTATATATATGTTTCATATATATATATATATGAAACTGCTTATAAAGATGCAGATAGATCACAACAAATGGATGGAGAAAGGATGGCTATCAAGAATAAAGAGAAGCATTACATAATGATAACAAGCACACTGTTCCAAGAAATAATAAAAATCTCTAATGCACATGCGTTAATAACAGAGCATTAAAATACATGAGGCAAAACTGTTAGAACTGCAAAGAGAGATAACAAATCCACTATTGTAATTAAAGACTTCAACACACTTCTATCATTAATTGACAGATAAAGGTGGGATTATCAGGCTATTTCAAATTTGGTAACAGTTTTGCTATTGCAATATGAAGAATGTAATTTATATTATTTATATTTTTCACATTTGTTAAGATGTTTTTAATAACCCAGAATGTAGTTGATGTTGCATATTCCATTTGATCTTGAGAAGAATATGTATTCTCCTGTTGCATGGAAAATTCTATCAATGTCAATTTGACCAAGGTGACTGATAGTGCTATTCATCCAAACAGTATCCTTAATAACTTTCTGTCACTGGGGCTCTCAGTTATAGAAAAAGTGTGTAGTAGTCTTCAACTATAACATTGAATTTGTCTCTTTCTTCTTTCCACTCTATCAGTTTTTTAATCTATATTTTGAAACTCTGCTATTAAGGCATACACATTAAATATTGAAGACTTTTTGGAGAATTAACCCCTAATTAATTATGAAATATGCCCATTTAGCCCTGATGATTTTCCTGGTCCAAATTCTGCTTTATAAGAAGTTAATATACCCACTCCATCTTTGTTTTGATTAGGGTTAACAGGGTATATCTTTGTGCCTATCTCATTGCTTTTTCTAATCTCTGTCTTTATAACCCAAGTTGGTTTCTTGTAGAAAATGTATTGAATTGTCTTCTCTTTGTTTTATCAGTCTGACAATCCTTGTATTTAATTCATATTTAAAATCACTCAATTTTTTTCTTCATTAGAAAAGTTGTTCATTCACAGAACTATCATGCATAAAATACAAGATTCCCACATACCTATATATTATTAACAGCCTGTATGAGTGTGGAATACTTGCTACAATAGATGATAGCATATTATTATACTTTTACTATTAACTACAATACATGGTTTTAAATTAAACCCATCTTCTGTGTAGTGTAATTCCATAATTTACAAAATATATTGTTACCTGTAACAATTTGATATAGTTATGAATTTCCAAAATAGATATTGGATTATGCTTATAAACTGATCTGTTCCTTTGGGCATGATTAAGTTATGATTAGGGCTTTGATTGGGCCACGTCAGTAGGACATTGTGTCCCCACACCTTGTTGGGTGGAGACTGAGAGATAAAACTACATGGCAGAGTAGAGGAGTTGAGTTGGAGCTTTGAGTTGGAGTTCTGATGCTAAATTTTAATGCTTGATCCCCAGGAAGTAAGAAAACATAGGAGCTTGGTTGTGAAGAAGGAGAGAAGGCCCCAGGAAAAGAGATGAGCAGGTCACCTGACAATTCACAGTTGGCCTTGTGGAGAGAGGCAAAGCCTAGATAGCCTAATAGTCTACAGTTGACCTTGTGGGGAAATGGGTCAGGAAGAGAGGAACCCAAGTAGCCTGGGCCCTGGCAAACGTCTGCAGCTGTCTTGCTAAAACCCATGGCAACAGACTTTGGTGAAGGGAGAAACTTATGCTTTATGGCCTGGTAACTGTATGTTTCTGCCCCAAATAAATACCCTTTATAAAGACCAACTGAATTCTGTTATTTTGCATCAGCACCCCTTTGAATGACTAATACACAATTTGGTACCAAGAAGTGAGGAATTGTTTTTGCAACTGCCAATATGCTGGAACAGTTTTATAAAAAGTTAAGGGTTATTTTTTTGGAGGAATTGTGAGATGCTTGGTATAAAAGACCTACAGTGCTTTGAAGAGACTGTTGATAGTAATATGGAAGCTAAAAAGACGTTTTATGATGCTTTAGAAGTAAATAATGAAACTATTCTGGGAAACTAGAGGAAGGGCGATCATGTTTTAAAGTCACAGAGAACTTATCTAGATTAACTCCTGATGTTTTATGGAAGAAAGAATTTGAAAATGTTGAACCTGAGCATTTAGCTGATGAACTTTCCAAAGTAACTTTGGTGAATTCAGCTTGGCTTTTCCTTGAAGCTTATAGCAAAATGCTAGACGAGACAAATACACTGAGGACTGAACTGCTGGACACGAAGAAAACAGATTCTGATTTGGGAACATTGAAGTCTCTGGAAATCAAGCCTCCAGATGAAAGTGCCCCATTTGAGGACTTAACTAAACTTAGAACTTATAAATCAGGATTGAAGATGCAATTATGTTGGAAAGACTTGGGGGAAGTCTTACTGTCTGATGGCTTGGACCCCTTCCTCTTGCATGCTAAAACAACAAGGTTTTGATAGAGCTGAACAAAACCAATGTTATTTTGTAATAAAAGGGACATGGAAAGGATAGGTTGAAGAAGAAAGTTTTAAGAAAAAAATCATGGAAGCTGAGATCTGAAAATAAGACATTGCCTTGAGCTAAGAGAAGAACACCACCCATGTGTACAGAGAATGTGAGTTTTCCATGGCTGTTGAAGAGGGTGGATCTTCCCACCTGATGTTCAGGGAGAGCTTTGCTGCCCCAGGGTGCAAAGATGGTGGAGCACATTCTTTAAGTATTAGGCAGGTTGAGGTTGATGCCCCATAGTTCTGAGAGGGGTGGGCCTGTCTCCCATAGATTAGGGAAGGCCAGGTGGTCAACTCATTGTTCTGAGAAGGCTGTTGAGCTTAGTTGCAAAAGCTTAGGGGAAATGTTGTCTTGTCCTCACTGTACTAGAGGGCCTAATACTCTAACCCAAAGATTGGGGAAGGTGTGTCAATCACCCCAATGCTCTTGGTGGGTGAGGTCTAGATCTTGGTCAACACCCAGATGTTGGATAAGGGTGGAACCAAAAAAATGGCTATTGGGCAAGCCTGTGGAAAGGATGGGTTCCCATGTGGCCCCAAGAAGAAAAAAACATCATCTTAAGAATGACTCTTAGAATTTGACATTTAATGAAGTATGTCCTGCAGGTTTTCTGAACTGTAGAGGACCCATGACTCATGTTTCCCTCCCAATTTCTCCTTATGGAAATAGAAATGTTTATCCTTTGTCCACTTGTGTATTGGAATCAGATAAATGTTTTTGTAAGTTTCAGAGGTCTATGGCAGATGGGACTTTACACCAAGATGAACTGTATTTCTTTAAACTCTTTATAATATGATTTTGTACTTGCATTGTTATTGAAATAAGGTTTTATGAATATTATAATGTATTTTTGGAATTCAGAGGGTAGAGTGTGTTAGTTTAATATTGTTTTGAATTCCAAAAATAGGTACTGGATTATGCTTGTAATCTGGTCTGTTCTTCAGGGCATGATTATGTTATGATTAGGGTTTTGATTGGGCCATGTTACTAGGACGTTGAGTCCCTGCACCTTGGTGGGCAGGGACTCATAGATAAAAACACATGGCAGACACTGCAAGCTCCAGAGCAAGGCAGATTGTGGACGGGGTCCTGCATGGGGGTCTGTGCTGTGCACGCGTGGAATGAGAAACTTGGGACATCTATCTGCATGGATCAACTGTGTGGACGGAATGGTAGAAATTCATGAGTTTTAAGCCTGCTGGTGGTGGCTGGCACAGACGGCTGAGCCCCGCGATTAAGGGGAAAAAATAAATAAATAAACAGCCAGTTGGAGCTGCGAGCAGGGCTGGGAAGTTTTATTTTCGGGGTGTCTGGCTGCCTGGAGCCCCTTGGACTTTGTGTGAACAGAACAGCTGGAGCGAATCGGAACCCAGTGGATCAGAGCAGTTATTCTGTTCGGGCAGGGAGTTGATTTTCCTAGCTGCCCAAGGATAAGCCCCAGGCTGCCACGGAGCCAGGAAGAGGGGACACTCTCCAAAAGAGGGAGGGTTCTGTTATAGGACAGGGAAGGGATTTTTTTATTTTTATATTTTGACATTGATCTGGCTGCCTGCACCACACCATAACTTTGCGGAGCAGATAAGCCGATCTGAAGCAGCATCAGGCTGAGAAGAGATGCGAATCTGCAGAGTCAAACTGATTTACATAGCAACCAGGTGATATTGGTGCTCGGCTCCAGAAGGGGCAGAATTGGCCCTCTTTAGCACTCTGCACTGACTAACATCAGAGCTACAGCTACCCTGGGGAGTCCAGGAAGTGGGACGAGCTTGATTAATTTCCACGAGCCCAGCTAGGGTCCCTTCTTTAAGGGTGTTGGTCTAGAGGAGGAATTATTTTGGGTCCTGCATTTCACTAAAAAAAAAAAAAAAGTGAGAAGGTCACTTCAATAAATGAAAAATAAATTCTTTTTAATTTAGTTTAATAGCTAAAATCTGTTTCAGGACCTGCGTATAGAACCCTGAGGGGAAATTGATTGATAAACACAAGCAGGCAGAGAGGATCCATGTGGACCCTAGGGGAATCATTGACACTCCTTAGTTCTGTTTGACTACTTGCTTGGGTGAATCTTTGTTTTTTCTCTGTTTATTTCTTGTCTCTTGCTTTTCTTTACTCTTTCCTCCCCCCTTTCTTTTTTTTTAAATTAGGTGCTGCTAGCTTGTCGTATCTTTGCTGTGCTTCTTCTTCAGCAATTTCCCACTCACTGTCTATATTGATTCTGTATTCCAAACTATCACTTATCCTTCCTTCATCTTTCTGCCTTCTGCTTTCTGTTGTGGCTCTTAGATACAACATTTTTTTCATAGGCCCACAACTTAAGGGAGTCAAGTTCTATTCCATCTATTTTGTCTTCTTTATTTTTTTTTAGTATTAACTTTTCATTTCAGTTCTTTCTTTACTATTTCTCTTCCTTCTCATAATTCTAGCCTTCTAAATCACTATATATATATTCCTCCATTTGTTTTCCCAGTCCATCATAGGAACTCCAATTTTTTTTGTACTCTACACTGCCAACACAAGTTAGCTATTCATCTCATTAAGTCTCATTTGGCCCCTCTTCCAACTTTTATCAATATTACTATTATCCTTCTGCCTTCCTTACATCTTGTGATTCCTCTGGACCTAATCTTTTGCATTCAAGGGAACATAGAAAGAAGCAAGGAAATAAAATAAGAAGAAAAAGTGCCAAAGAGAAAACTTAACTTACACGGAGAACCACCAGGTAAATAAAACTCTAGAGCATAGAGAAAAGCTAATTAACTGAACACACCCATCAAGATAATATGATGACCAGAGGACAATAAAAAAATACAAATGACTCTGAGAAACAGGAAAACATGGAACAGTCCAATGAACAAAATAAAAACCAGGAAGCGATGCAGACCATCGAACAATTAATCAAAGCTATCCAAACAAATATCATGGACCAACTTAAAGAAGTGAAGGAAGAAATTAAGGATATAAAGAAGACACTGGGAGAACATACTGAAGAAACTGCAAACATGCCTAAAAAGATAATGGATATGATGGTGAACAATGGCACAAGCCAAGAAATGAAAAAGACGCTGGATTCACATAACAGCAGATTTGAACTGGCAGAGGAAAGAATTAGTGATATGGAATACAATACAGCTGAACTGAAAGAGATAGTAGAACAGATAGACAAAAAGATAGAAAAAATCCAGCAGAGACTCAGGGAATTAACCGATAATACAAAATGCACACAAAAAAAAGCATTATGGGCATCCCAGAAGGAGATGAGAACGGAAAGAGAACAGATGGAGTGTTGAAGGAAATAATGGCAGAAAACTTCCCAACCTTATTGAGAGAGATGGATGTGCAGATCCAGGAAGCACAGCACACCCCAAATAGTATAAATCCAAACAGGCCAACTCCAAGACATATACTTGGCAAAATATCCAATGCTCAAGACAAAGAGAAAATACTCAAGGCAGCAAGAGAAAAGAGAACCATCATATACAAGGGAAGCACAATAAGATTAAGTGCAGATTTCTCAGCTGAAACCATGGAGGCAAGAAGACAGTGGTATGACAGAGTCAAAATACTGAAAGAAAAAAACTTCCAGCCATGAATTCTCTATCCAGGAAAACTGGCATTCAAAAATGATGAAGATTTCAAAATATTCACAGATAAACAGAAATTAAGAGAGTATGTCAATAAGAAACCAGCACTTCAAAAAATACTAAAGGAATCTCTACAAGTTGAAAGGAAAAAACAAGTGAGAGACAGTTGGAGGAGAGTTTAAAAACAACTGAAAAGACAAAAAGAGATACAAAACAACATATGACATATACATTAACCCAAAGAAAAAATGGTTGAAGTAAGAAATTTGTTATGAGTAATAACACTGAATGTTAATGGATTAAATTCACCAATGAAAAGACACAGATTGGCAGAATGGATAAGAAAATATGATCCGTCTATATGCTGTCTACAAGAAACCCACCTTTGACATAGGGATTCAAGGAGGTTGAAAGCGAATGGCTGGAAAACCATTTTACAAGCTAACCATAAACAAAAAAGGGCAGGATTAGCTATTCTAATATCAGACAAAATAGACTTTAAATGCAAAACTATTGTAAGAGACAAAGATGGACACTACATATTAGTAAAAGGAGTAATCTCTCGAGAAGAAAGAACAATCATCAACATTTATGCACCTAATTGGGGTGCCTCAAAATACGTGTGGCAAACTCTGGAAAAACTAAGAGGAGAAATAAATGCCTCTACAATTATAGCAGGGGACTTCAACACACCACTATCATCATTAGACAGAACATCTAGACAGAGAATCAGTAAAGAAACTAAGGCATTCAACAATACATTAGAAGACCTGGACTTAAAAGACATATACAGAACACAACACCCAAATACAGCGAGATTTACATTCTTCTCAAGTGCATATGGAACATACTCCAAAATAGACCACATACTATGCCACAGAACAGGTCTCAATGAATTCAGAATGATTGAGATTATACAAAGTAATTTCTCTGGCCACAACCGAGTGAAATTGGAAATCACTAATGGCCAGAGAAACAGGTTAGGCACAAGGATATGGAAGGTAAACAACACATTCTTAGACAAAGAGTGGGTCAAAGAGGAAATCTCAAAAGAAATCAGTACATACCTTGAAACTGATGAAAACCACAACACAACATATCAAAACCTATGGGATACAGAGAAAGCAGTCCTGAGAGGGAAGTTCATAGCCATAAATTCAAATATTAAAAAAGAAGAAAGAGCTAAAATTGAAGACCTAACTGCACACTTGGAGGAATTGGAAAAACAAAAGCAAACTAAACCTAAAAGAAGTAGAAAGAAGGAAATAACTAATATTAGAGCAGAACTAAATGAAATAGAGAATAAGAAAGCACTGGAAACAATAAACAAAACGAAAGGTGGTACTTCAAGAATATCAATAAAATTGACAAACCCTAGGCCAGACTAACAAAGAAAAAGAGAGAACAGATGCAAATACATAAAATAAGGAATGAGCAAGGGTATATCACTACTGACCCCACAAAAATAAAGAGTAACATAAGAGCATACTTTGAAAAATTATATGCCTACAAGAATGATAATTTAGAGGAAATGGACAAGTTTCTAGAAACCCACAAACAGCCTACATTGATGAAAGAAGAAATAGATGAACTCAACAGTCCAATTACAAGTAAAGAGATAGACTCAGTCATCAAAAACCTCCCAACTAAGAAGAGCCCAGGACCAGATGGCTTCACAGCTGAATTCTACCAAACATTCCAGAAAGTGCTAATGCCAATTCTACTTAAGCTCTTCCAAAAAATAGAAGTAGAAGGAATATTGCCTAAGTCATTCTATGATGCCAACATTACCCTAATACCAAAACCAAACAAATATACCACTAGAAAGGAAAATTACAGACCAATTTCTCTAATGAACCTAGATGCTAAAATCCTCAACAAAATACTTGCTAATCGCATTCAACAACATATCAAAAGGATTATACACCATGACCAAGTGGGTTTCATCCTGGGTATGGAAGGATGGTTCAATAAAAGAAAATCAATCAATGTAATATACCACGTAAACAGACTGAAAGAAAAAAACATATGATCATCTCTACAGATGCAGAAAAAGCATTCGACAAAATACAGCACGCTTTCCTCATAAAAACACTACAAAAGATAGGAATAGATGGAAACTTTCTGAGTATGATAAAGGTTATATATGAAAAACCCAAAGCTAATGTCATTTTCAATGGTTAAATCCTAAAAGCCTTCCCTCTGCCATCGGGAACTAGACAAGGATGCCCACTATCACCACCTCTATTTAACATTGTCTTAGATGTACCTGCACGATCACTGAGACAAGAAAAGGACATAAAAGATTGGAAACAAGAAGTAAAAATTTCATTATTTGCAGATGACATGATCCTATACATAGAAAACCCCGAGAAATCTACAACAAGGCTTCTAGAACTTATAAAGGAGTTCAGTAATGTTGCAGGCTATAAGATCAATGCTCAAAAATCAGTAGCATTTCTATACACCAATAACGAGCAAACTGAGGAGGAAATCAGGAAAAAAAATAACATTTACAATAGTAACTAAAAGAATCAAATACCTAGGAATAAATTTAACTAAAGATGTAAAGGACTTATATACAGAAAACTACACAACACTGTTAAAGGAAATCAAAGAAGACTTAAATAAATGGAAAATATTCCTTGTTCATGGATAGGAAGACTTCACATCATCAAGATGTCTATCCTACCCAAACTAATATACAGATTTAATGCAATCCCAATAAAAGTCAACACTGTATTTTTTAAGGAACTGGAAAAACTAACCACAAAATGTATTTGAAGAGGCAAGGCCCTGAATTGCCAAAGACATATTGAAAAAGAAAAACGAAATTGGAGGTATCACACTACCTGATGTTAAAACATACTACAAAGCTACAGTCATCAAAACTGTGTGCTATCGGCACAAGGATAGACCTCCTGACAAATGGAACCGAATTGAAAGTTCTAATATAGATCCTCGCATACACAGTTATCTGATATTTTACAAGGCTACAAAGCCCACTCAGTTGGGAGAGAATGGTCTCTTTAACAAGTGGTGCTTGGAGAACTGGATATCCATATCCAAAAGAATGAGAGAAGAATACCATCTCACACCTTAAACAAAAATCAAATGAAGATGGACCAAAGATCTAAATATAAGAGCCAAAACCATAAAGACCTTGAAAGATAATATAGGGAAGCATCTACAGGACTTTGTAAAAGGAAATGTTTTCATGGACTTCACAGCCAAAGCATGAGCAGCAAGAGAAAAAAATAGATAAATGGGAAATCATCAAAATTAAAAACTTCTGCAACTCAAAGGATGTTATTAAGAAAATAAAAAGGTAGCCTACCCAATGGGAGAAAATATTTGGCAACCATTTATCTGATAGGAGCCTAATATCCTGCATATATAAAGAAATCCTACACCTTGAAAATAAAAGAACAATCAAACCATTTAAAAAATGGGCAAGTGACCTGAAAAGACACTTCCACAATGAAGAAATACGAATGGCTAAAAAGCACATGAAAAAATGCTCAACATCATTTGCTATCAGGGAAATGCAAATCAAAACTACAATGAGATACCATCTTACACCCATCAGAATGGCAGCTATTAAAAAAACAGGAGACACTAAATGTTGGAGAGCATGTGGAGGAATAGGAACCCTCATCCACTCCTGGTGGGACTGCGGTATGGTCCAGCCACTGTGGAGGACAGTTTGGCGGTTCCTCAGAAAACTAACAATAGATCTTCCATATGAGCCAACAATTCTACTGCTGGGTATATACCCAGAAGAACTGAAAACAAAGACACAAATGGATATGTGCACACCAATGTTCATAGCAGCATTGTTCACCATTGCCAAAAGTTGGAATCAGCCCCAGTGCCCATCAACAGACAAATGGATAAGCAAAATGTGGTACATACATTCAATGGAATATTACTCAACTGTAAGAAGGAATAAAGTGCTAACACATGGAATAACGTTGATGAATCTTGAAGACCTTATGTTGAGTGAAGCAAGCCAGGCACTGAAGGCTGAACAGTATATGACCTCACTGATTTGAACTGAGGAAAGTGAGCAGTCTCTGAGAACCATTTTCTGAAAGATAGGTTAACAAGGGAGAGAAAGAGAAGAACAGGTTTTTACCCATCACCCATATGGACACAATCTATGGTAAAGGGTTGGAGTATAGTTGCATATTGAAGGATAGGACAGATGGGTACTGATATTAGTGGGTTTGGTGGTGCAGCATTGACAGGTGGGTAGATTAGGAAGGGCTTTAAATACCCAGGGCATGTAACTATGAATCTTGACATTCCATGAATCAAGACAGGGGATTGTCCTATGCCCCAGGGGGTGGGGAGGAAGGAACAGTTAAGATACAATGGGGTATTTAGTGATAATGGGAAAGGTTTATCATTACCTTACAGTAATGGACACAGGACATGGTAAATATTAAAACTTATTGAACTGTATCTTCTAAATTGTAAACTATACTGTAAATCATTGACAATGTTTTGTTGCTATATTTTGTTATCTGTATAACAGTTATAACAAAACTAATATCCAAAAAAAGGGGGGGGGCCCCCCCCGCGCCTCCCCCCGCGGCGGGTTTGGTATCTGGGAGTCTCTGGTACTCCGTGTGTGACTTTGCTGTGACCTAAAACTTCTTTGAAAATTAAATGAAAATTTGGGAGACAATGGGGATTGAGACAGGGAAAGTGTCATGGCACACAGGACATCCGATAACACAGTGATAAAAGGAAAAAAAGAATATAAATATATATTTTTAAAGGCATTTCTTTTGCTTTTTTCCCCATTTTTTTGAATGTCCCAATCCGCTAATTATATTTTGTTTTGTTTTGTTTTTTGTTTGATTGTTTTTTTGTTTTTTTTTTTCTTTTCCTGAGTTTATTATGTTTGTCTCTTGCATGTAAGCTTATCATTGTTGTTTCTTTTTCCTATTAAGTGTATTTGATTATTTTATGGACTACATGTTCATGGAAGATTTGGATCACAGAAGGGTTACATTGGGTACTGCAGGGGATTATTGGTGAGATGTGTCTGGGAGGGGGGATTCGTGGGAGTTAGTTCATCTGAATATATATGAAAGATATACAAAATTGTTCAAAAGATCAAAAGATGGGGCATGGTCATGGTGGGTGGACAATCACACAATAAACGAGGGAATCTGAATTCCTAGCCTGTAGAGCTCTGCCACATTCTCCAAGGGAGCAGCATTAGACTTCTGAGTGTAGGGACAGTGTCCATCAAAAGAGGATGACCCACTGATGAGTTCTTTTTATTGATGACTACCCTTATGAGTCTTTGCTCTTGTAACTGAAACTTAGCTTACTGTTATGGGCTTTCTAAGGGTTGCCACCTGAGATCCTCCTTGTTGGTCAAATGTGGCCTCTCTCTAAGCCAAACTCAGCATATGAATGCATTACCTTCCCCCTAATGTGGGATATGACTCCTGGGGATGAGCCTCCCTGGCAAGGAGGGATTAATACCAAGTGCCAACTGGCAACACAACTGGAAAAAGACCTTGAATAAAAGGGGGAAAAGGTAAAGACAAATGAGTTAAAGTGGCTAAGAGACTTCAAAGAGAGTGGAAGTCATCCCAGAGGTAACGCTTACGCACACGTCAGTAGAAGCTCATAGAACATCAAAGTGCATATCACCTCACACAGAGGGGCTCCTGAGAGCTCTGGAGACACCCAGGTCCTATATAAGGGGGGATAGCCCCAGAGACTGATGGCTTATCAGTGGGCTCTATTTTGGGATCTGTGCTCCTGAGAGTGACAGAATTGGACTCAAATAAGTCCTCCCTGCACATGGTTCATCAGTCCCTTCTATTCAAACCTATATGTGATGCTGCAGTTTTTAGGTGTACTTCCAGAGACTGGAGCCTCTGGGCACCTATGTGCCAGGTATGCATGGAATTTTGGTGGAGCTGCAACTCCTACCTTACAGCTCAATTGGCTCATCCAAGTCACCTGGTGAGGAGACAACGATGGGCAATGGCTATCCCAGGAAATGGAGAGGGCCTGCATCTGCAGGCAGGATCATCCCACCCACCATATCCATGTGATATAGCCCTCTCTCACTTGGAGGTGGAGTGGACATCACCATCCCAGTCCCCTCAGGATTGGGGGAAGAACTATGGACTAGAGTAGACTTGATGGTATTCTGTTGTACACATATGGTGATTCTAGCAATGGAAGAAATTATAACAGTGAGGTGGAGCCAGTGGCCACTGGACATTTTTTGGGGCAGGGAGGGGATGTGCTGTTGAAATACAGGGGCTTTTTCAGGATTTGGGGGTTATCCTGAGTGCCGTTGTGGCAATGGATGGAGGCCATTTTAAATCTGCACACACCATTCAGAACTGTGTGGGAGAAAGTGTGGTCTACGATGTGAACTGTGGTTTATGGTTGATGGCAAGGCCCCAGATGTGTAAGTCCATCGAGGGTAATGGACCACACTTGTGGGAGATGTTTGTGTGGAATGTGGTGGAAGGTGTGGGAGGTGGGGAACATGGGAGTCCCGGTAGGTTCTGTGTAATATTTTAGGTAATCTAAGTATCTCTTAAATATATATATAGTCTACATTATGACTCTATGAATTTTCTTATTCTAATTTTCAAAAATGAATGAAATCATACACTTTCCTTTTGTAACTGGATTATCTCACTCAGAAAGATACCTTCAAGGTTCATTTTTGTTGTTGCATAGATGAAAACTTCATTCCTTTTTATGGCTGAGTAATATTTCATTAAAAAAAAAAAAAAAGTAAAGAAAAAGAATAGCCAGAATAGCAGGTATGTACAGCAGGGGAATAGATTGAGAGGGAAAGAATTTCCTTTTTTATATTTTTCTTTATTATTATCATTATTGAAATAATGAAAAGGTTTAATAATGATTTAAAAAATTATTATTTAAACTGATTTTACCTGCTTCTTTTTATTTTTTTAATGTGGCTACTAGGAATTTAAAAATTACATATATGGCTCATAAAAAAAATAAATAAATAAAAACCCACATGGCAGAGGAGAGGAGTGGAGTTGAATTTTTGAGTTGGAGTTCTGATGCTGAGTTTCAATGCTGGAGCCCGTGCAAGCAAGCACACAGAAGAGTTTGGTCATGAGGTAGGAGAGAATGCCCCAGAAAAAGAGATGAGCAATTTGCCTGAAAATTCACAGCTGACCTTGTGGAGGAAAAAGAGGAGTTGTGCCCAGAGAGAAATTGGGCAGGAAGAGAGGAACTCAAGAAGCCTGGACGCTGGCAAATGGCAGCTGCATTGCTAAAACACTTGGCAACAGACTTTGGTGAAGGAAGAAACATGCTTTATGGCCTTATAACTATAAGCTTCTACCCCAAATAAATACCCTTTATAAAGAACAACAGATTTCTTGTATTTTCATCAGCACCCCTTTTGCTGACTAATGCTTTACTATATATGCAGTGTAACATTTCCCCTTTTAATCACAATCAGATATTTATCTCAGTGCTGTTAAATTATGTTAACAATGTAATGTTATCACCAGCATTATTAACATTACATTTCATCATTACAAATAAGAATCTTGTATAGTTTAAGCCATAACTTCTCATCCTCTATCTCTACCCCATCCCCTATAATCTACATTATGACTATGAATTTTCTTATTCTAATTGTCAAAAATCAATGAAATCATACACTATCCTTTTGTAACTGGCTTATCTCAATCAGAATGATACCTTCAAGGTTCATTTTTGTTGTTGCATAGATGAAAACTTCATTCCTTTTTATGGCTGAGTAATATTTCATTCAAATTCGAAGTAACTGATTCTTTAAATTTAGATGGATTAACATTTACCATATTTAAATTTTTTCTATTGATTGCACATCTTCTTTGCTCTACCACTCTTTTACTGTCTTCTCTGGTTTTAAGTTGACATTAGATTTTATTTTCTCTCCTTTCTTAGTATATAAATAGCGCTTTTAAAAAATTTACAGTGGGAGAGATAGGCAATATGGCATCAGTTTAGGAGGTCATTCCCTGACTAGCTCTCTGAGGATGGCTGATTGGATTCGGGGTCCAGCCCAAGCATCTGTACTGTGGGCGCATGGAGTGAGAGGCTTGGGACATCTATCTGGAGGCAGCTCAGTGGCATGGATTGCTTAGTAGAGATTCATGAGTTTTAACGGTGCTAGTGGAGGTTAACACAGATGGCTGAGCCCCACCCTCACGGGAAAAGGCAGGTTTGAGCTGCGATTCTCAGTGGCAACCCAGTGAGAGGGAGCATTTCGGAGAGTGGGAGGATTCTGGTGGAGGGTGGAGAGCGCTTTCCTTTCTGTGGATTTTGCTGCCTAAACCCCTTGCAGATTTGGGGAACAAAATAGCTGGCTTGAAGCAGGACCAGGTTGATGGGAGTGGCAAATCTGCTGAGGAGGTTAATTTACCTAGCTTCCCAGGGATATGCCCCAACCACTGCTGGCAACCCAGTGAGAGGGAGCATTCTCCAAGAGGGGGAGGGTTCTTACAGAAGGTGGAGAGGGGTTTCCTTTCCGTTGATTTGGTAGCCTGGACCCCCTCATAGCTTTGGGGAGCACATTAGCAGGCTTGAAGCAGCACCAGACTGAGGGGAGAGGAGAATCTACTGAGAAAGCCTGATTTACACAGCAGCCCAGTGACACTGAGGTTTGGCTCCAGATGATGCAAAGTCTGCCATTTTTATGGTTCTGCAGTGACTAGCATCAGAGCTTCAGCTCCACTGGGGAGGCCAGGAAGTGGGAAGTGCTTGATTAGTGTCCACGAGTCTAGTTAGGGTCCCCTCAGTGAAGAGGGTGGTCTTAAGACATATTTTGGGTCCCTTATTTCACCAAAAAAAAAAAATCAATTACTTTAAAAAATGACATTTCCTTTTTAATTTAGTTTTATAGCTAAAATCTGCCTTTAAACCTGCAAATAGAACCTTGCAGAACAATTGATTGATAAATACAAGCAGGCTGAGAGGTTCTACAAGGACCAAAGAAGGAACACTCTTCTTCCTTCGATTTGTTTGACTGCTTGCTTTTGTGGTTGTTTGGTTTTTCTCTGTTTATTTGTTGTCTCTTGTTTTTCTTTCCTCTTTCCTAATCCCTTTCTTTTTTCTTTCATTTTTTTTTAATTAGGTGGTGCTAGCTTGTCTCTTCTTTGCTGTGATTCCTCTTCAGTGATTTCCCATTCTCGGTCTATATTGATTTTGTATCCCAAGTTATCTCTTTTCCTTCCTTCATCTTTCTGCCTTCTGCTTTCTGTTCTGTTTCTTATATACCACGTTTTTTCATTAGCCCATAACTTAAGGGTGTTAATTTCTATTCCATCTATTCTGTTTTCTTCTTTTTTTATTAATATTAACTTTTTCCTTTCAACCCTACCTTTACTCTTTCTCTCTCTCCTCATCATTCTAGCCTTCTAAATCATTATATATATATTCCTCTATTTGGTTTCCGAGTCCATTGTAGGTACTCCACTTTTTTTCTTATTACTCTACACTGCCTACATGAGCTAAATATTCATTTCACTAAGTCTCATACGGCCCCTCTTCTAACTTTTAACAGTATTACTATTATCCTTCTTGCTTTTTCACATCTTTCGATTCCTCTGGCCCTAATCTTTTGCCTGAAAAGGAACATAGAAAGAAGTAAGGAAATAAAATAAGAAGAAAAAGTGTCAAAGAGAAAACTTAACACACACCCGGAACACCAGATAAGTAAAACTCTAGAGCAGAGAGAGAAGCTAGTCAACTAATTAAACCCATCAAAATTAAAAGATGACTAGAGGGCAACAAAAAATTACAAACCACACTGAGAAACAGGAAGACATGGACCAATAAAATGAACAAACTAAAAACCATTTATGCACCTAATCGGGGTGCCTCAAAATATGTGAGGCAAACTCTGGAAAAGCTAAGTGGAGAAATAAATGCCTCTACAATTATGGGGGGGGATTTTAATACATCATTATCATCATTAGACAGAACATCTGGACAGAAAATCAATAAAGAAACAAAAACTCTGAAAAATACATTAGAGGACCTGTACTTAATAGACATGTACAAAACACTACACCCAAATACAGCAGGATTTACTTTCTTCTCGAGTGCACATGGATCATACTCCAAGATAGACCACATGCTAAGCCACAGAACAACTCTTAATGAATTCAGAAAGATTGACATTATAAGAAGTAATTTCTCTAACCACAATTGAATGAAATTGGAAATCACTAAGGGCCAGAGAATCAGATTAGGCACAAAGATATGGAAGTTAAACAAGACACTCTTAGAAAAACAGTGGGTCAAGGAGGAAATCTCAAAAGAAATCAGTAACTACCTTGAAACTAATGAAAATGACAACACAAAATATCAAAACCTATGGTACACAGCGAAAGCTGCCCTGAGCGGGAAGTTCATAGCCAAAATGCATATATAAAAAGAGAAGAAAGAGCTAAAATTGAAGACCTAAGAGCACACTTGGAGGAATTGGAAAAACAACAACAAATTTACCTAAAGGAAATAGAAAGAAAGAAATAACAAAGATTAGAGGCGAACTAAATGAAATAGAGAATAAGAAAGCACTCGATAAAAATAAACAAAACCAAAAGGTGGTACTTCAAGAATATCAATAAAATTGACAAACCCTTAGCCAGACTAACAAAGAAAAAGAGAGAACAGATGCAAATACACAAAATAAGGAATGAGCAAGGGGATATCACTACTGCCCCACAGAAATAAAGAATATCATAAGAGGATACTTTGAAAAATTATATGCCAACAAGAATGATAATTTATAGGAAATGGACAGGTTTCTAGAAACCCACAAACAGCCTACATTGATGTAAAAAGAAATTGAAGAATTCAACAGTCCAATTACAAGTAAGGAGATAGATTCAGTCATCAAAAACCTCCCTAATAAGAAGAGCCCAGGACTAGATGGCTTCACACCTGAATACTACCAAAACATTCAGGAAAGAGCTAACACCAATTCTGCTTAAACTCTTCCAAAAAATAGAATTAGAAGAAATATTGCCTAACTCATTCAATTATGCCAACATTACCCTAATACCAAAATCAAACAAAGACACCACAAGAAAGGAAAATTACAGACCAATTTCTCTAATGAACCTAGCTGTTAAAAATCCTTAACAAAATACTTGCTAATCTAATTCAAAAACATATCAAAAGGATTATAGACCATGACCAAGTGGGCTTCATCCCAAGTATGCAAAGATGTTTCAATATAAGAAAATTAATCAAAGTAATACACCACATAATCATATAGAAAGAAAAAAAAAATCACATGATCATCTCTATTGAGGCAGAAAAATCATTGAGGAAAACACTGCATTCTTTCCTGATAAAAACTCTGCAAAAATAAGAATAGAATGAAACTTTCTGAATATGATCAAGGGTGTATGTGAAAAACCCAAAGCTAACATCCTATCTTCAATGGTGAAATCCTAATAGCCTTGCCTCTGAGATCGGGAACAAGACAAGGATGCCAACTATCACCACTCTTATTTAATATTGTCTTAGATGTACTTGCTCGAGCACTGAGGCAAGAAAAAGATATAAAAAGCATCAAAACTGGAAAAGAAGAAATAAAAATTTCATTATTTGCAGATGACATGATCTTATACATAGAAAGACCTGAGACATCTACAACAAAGCTTCTAGAAATTATAAAGGAGTTCAGTAATATCGCAGGCTATAAAATCAATACTCAAAAACAAGTAGCATTTCTGTACACCAAAAATGAGCGATCAGAGGAGGAAATCAAGAAAAAAATATCATTTGCAATAGTAACTGAAAGAATCAAATTCCTAGGAATAAATTTAACTAAAGATGTAAAGGATTTATATACAGAAAATTATACAACACTGTTAAAGGAAATCGTAGAAGACTTAAATAAATGGAACAATATTCTCTGTTCATGGATAGGATGACTAAACATCAACAAGATGTCTATCCTACCCAAACTAATCTACAGATTTAATGCAATCCCAATAAAAATCTACACAGTATTTTTTAAGGAACGGAAAAACTAACTACAAAATATTTTTGGAAAGGTAAGAGGCCCCAGATTACCAAAGACATATTGAAAAAGAAAAATGAAGTTGGAGGTATCACATTACCTGACTTTAAAACATACTACAAAGCTGCAGTGTTCAAAACTGCGTGGTATTGGCACAAGGATAGACATATTGACCAACTGAACTGAATTGAGTGTTCTGATGTAGATTCTAGCATATACAGTCATCAGATATTCAACAAGTCCACCAAGCCCACTCAGTTAGGAGAGAATGTTCTCTTTAACAGGTGGTGCTTGGAGAACTGGATATCCATATCCAAAAGAATGAAATAGGAATACCATCTCACATCTTATACAAAAATCAACTCAAGATGGATCAAAGATTTAAATATAAGAGACAAAACCATAAAGACCTTGGAAGATAATGTAGGGAAGCATCTACAAGACCTTGTAATAGGAAATGATTTCATGAATTTCATACCAAAGCATGAGTAGCAAGAGAAAAAATAGTTAAAAGGGATGTCCTCAAAATTAATAACTTCTGCACCTCAAAGGACGTTAAGAAAATTAAAAGGCAGCCTACCCAATAGGAGAAAATATTTGGCAACCATATATCTGATAGGAGCCTAATATCCTGCATATATAAAGAAATCCTACACTTCCAAAATAAAAAGACAAACAACACATTTGAAAAATGGGAAGTGATCTGAAAAGACACTTCTCCAAGGAAGAAATACAAATGGCTAAAAAGCACATGAAAAATGCTCGACACCGCTCGCTATTAGGGAAATGGAAGTCAAAACTACAATGAGATACCATCTTACACCCATCAGAATGGCAGCTATTAAGAAAACAGCAGACTATAAGTGTTGGAGAGGATGTGGAGGTATAGGAACGCTCATCCACCACTGGTGGGATTGTGGAATGATCCAGGCACAGTGGAGGACAGTTTGTTGGTTCCTCACAAAACTAACAGTGGATCTTCCGTATAATCCAGCGATTCCACTGCTGGGTATATATCCAGAATAATTGAAAGCAAAGACATGAACAGAGTTTTGCACCAATTTTCCTAGCAGCATTGTTCATAATTGCCAAAAGTTGGAATCAGCACGGTGCCCATCAACAGATGAATAAATAAACAAAATGTGATACATACATACAATGGAATATTACTCAGCTATAAGAAGGAATAAAGTGCTAACACATGGAATAATATGGATGAGTCTTGAAGACCTTATGTTGAGTGAAGCAAGCCAGGCATTGAAGGATGAAAATTATATGATCTCACTGATTTGAATTCAGGAAAGTGAGCAGTCTCTTAGAACAATTGTCTGAAAGATAGGTTAACAAGGGAGAGAAAGAGAAGAGAAAGTTTTGAGCCATCATGCATATGGACATAATCTTTGGTAAAGTGATAGTGAATAGTTTCATACTGGAGGATAGGACAGGTGGGTATTGATATTAATGGGTTTGGTGGTGCAGGATTAAAAGGTGGGTAGATTAGGAAGTATGGGTTAGAACACCCAGGATACTGGGAGGAGAGATTGGAGGGGGACTAGGTGAACATGGGATTTGTGGGTATGATTATGAAAGTGCAGGGGTGGGAATGCTCTTATGACAGTATGACAAGGTAGTGTCACTAGTTTAGGGTACTGATTGGGGGGGCATTCAGGAAGGGGTGCATCTGGAGAAGTCTTCTGGGGAGTTTGTGAGTCTTCATCCTGTCATAATGTGTTGTGTAGGTAAGTGGAGATGCACACCTTGAGTGGAAAGGAGATGGACCCCAATCTTTGGGATGACCGATTCATGCATAAACAGACAGGTGGGTGCCTCTTAGGCACAAGGGTGGATCCTAATAGGAGAGGATAATCAGCATGTCAAGACCTCTTGTTGCATGTAATTATGAATCTTGTCATCCAATGAGTCAAGACAGGGGAGTGTCATGAGCCCTAGGGGGATTGGGAGGAAGGAACAGAAAAGATCAAACAAGGGGTATTTAGTGGTCATGGGAAATGGTTTTCATTACCTTACAGTAATGGACACTGGACATGGTAAATATCATCAAAAATTTTTAAATTGTACCGCCTGAATTGTAAACTATACTGTAAACCATTGACAATGTTTAGTAGCTATGCTTCATTATCTGTATAACAGTTATAACAATGATACCATCCACATAAAAAAAGATTTTAATATGGGGTGAGGAAAAGGGAAAGAGATTGGGTGTATGGGAGTTTCTAGTATTCTGTGTGTGACTTTGCTGTGCCCTAAAACTTCTTTGAAAATCAAATGAAAATTCAGGGGACAAAGGGGAGTAAGAAAGGGCAGGTGCCACAGTACAGACTGGACACCTGATAATTCAGTGATAAAAGAAAAATATTTTAAAAATATTTTTTTAACACTTTTTTTCTTTTTTTGTCCAAATTTTTGAATATTTTCTCTCTTATATTTAAACTTATCTTTATTATTTCATTTTCCTATTAATTGTATTTGGCTATTATATGGGCTTCTTCTTCAAGGAAGGTTTGGATCACAGAAGGGTTACAGAGGGGGCAGGAGAGGATCATTGGTAGGGGGTATCTGGGATGGGGGTTTCATGGGAGGAAGTTCACTTGAATATACTTGAATGATTTATAAAATTGTTCAAATGATCAATGGTTGGAGCATGACAACAGTGGGTAGACAATCACTCAATAAATGAGGGAATAGTGAATTCCCAACCTGTAGAGCTCTACCACATTCTCCAATGGAGCAGAAACAGTCCCCTGAGTGCAGGGCAGTGTCTGGCAAAGGAGGAAGTTCCACTGATTGGTTCTTGTTATTGATGGCTAGCCTTATGAGTCTTTGCTCTTATAATTGAAACTTAGCCTACTGTTATGGGGTGCCTAAGGGTTGCCACCTGAGAGCCTCCTTGTGGCCTGTCTCTAAGCCAAACTCAGCTCAAATGTGGCCTGTCTCTAAGCCAAACTCAGCAAATGAATGCATTACCTTCTGCCCAGCATGGGACATGACTCCCGGTGATGAGCCTCCCTGGCAATGAAGGATTAATATCAAGTGCCAACTGGCCATACGACTGGATAAAGACCTTGAATAAAAGGAGAAAAATGTAAAGACAAGTGAGTTCATGTGGCTAAGAGACTTCAAAGAAAGTCAGTAGGTCACCCCAGAGGTAACACTTATGCACACCTCAGTAGGATCTCATAGAATACTAAAGGAGATATCACCCCACACAGAGGAGCTCCTGAGGCCTCTGGAGACACCCAGGTCCTATATAAAGGGGGATAGCTCCAGAGATTGATGCCTTATCAGTGGGCTCTACTTTGGAATCTGTACTCCTGAGAGTGACAGAATTGGACTCAAATAAGTCTTCCATGCACATGGTCCATCAGTCCCTTCTATTCAAACCAATATGTGATGTTGGAGTTTGTAGGTGTACTTCCAGAGAATGGAGCCTCTGGCCTGTCCATGTGCCAGCTGTGCTTGGAATCTTGGTGGAGCTGCAACTCCTACTCTACAGCTCAATGGACTCACCCAAGTCACCTGGTGAGGAGACAATGATAGAGAACAACCATCCCAACGAATGTTGAGAGCCTGCAGCTGCAGGCAGGATAACCCCATCCACCATATCCCTGGGATATAAGCCCCCTCTCACTTGGAGGTGGAGTGGACATCACCAACCCAAACTCATCAGGATTGGGGGAAGAGCTATGGACTAGAGTGGACTTACTGGTATTCTGTTGTAGGCATATTGTGATTCAAGCAATGGAAGAAATTACAACAGTGAGGTGGAGCCAGTGACCACTGGATGTTTTGGGGGCAGGGAAGGGAAAAGCAGTTGTTATACAGGTGCTTTTTCAGGACTTGGGAATTATCCTGAGTGACATTACAATGACAGATATAGGCCATTTTACATCAGCATATAACATGCAGAACTGTGTGGGAGAGAGTGTGGTCTGCAATGTGAACTATGGTCCATGCTTAGTGGCAAAGCCCCAGGATGTGTATATCCATTGCAGGTGAATTGCCACACTAATGAAAGATGTTTATGTGGGATGTTATGGGAGGTGTGGGAGGTGGGGAACATGGAATCCCTATAAATTTTGTGGAACATTTATGTAATCTAAGAACCTATAAAGATAAAATTTTAAAAAAGATGTAATTATAAAATAAGAAAAACTGATGTCAGCAGTTAGTATTTTAAATTCACAATGGAAAAGTATATTGCAAAACCAGAAATGCATAATACTTGTGTAAACTGTGGGAAATTTAAATGTGATGTTATTTGACAATCTTCTAAAATTTAGTGTCATATTTTATTCTGAAAAAAAATTATTAAAATGTCAAAAAAAAAAGAAGTGATGGAAAACACAGTTGGATAAATCATGTGATGACATAAATTAAGTATACATGCACAAAGGAAAATGACTGGAAAAATTATCTAAAGATTAACAACATTCATGAATGGTATTCATTTACTTTTTTGAATTTTGTTGTACCCTAAGTTTTGTGTTATTACCAGTGTTTAAGCCCTATGATTGCCCCATCTCTTAAATGTAAATTTGTTTTTTTGTGTGAAAATTGTGCTTTTCCATCCCTGGTGACTATCCTTCTGTGCTTTCAAGCCACAGATTAATTATTTCTCTTGAAATATGTTCTGTTTTAACTCATCATTTAAAAAGCGAATCACAAAAAAATATTTTAAAAAATGTGCAGCTTGCCTTAGAGTTTTGAATATGCATTAAAACTAATCTATACTTTTGTTCAAATATTGATATGTCCCTTTTTGTATAATGTAGGCTTCTAAACATAAAGCATTCCCTATTTCTCTTTCCTTCCCTTTTACATTTCAGTCCTACATTTCACATATCCATGTGTTGTATTCACCCTATACATTGTATTATTGCTTTAAACATTTATCTTTCTGAGCAATTAAGAATACAGCAATAAAATATATTTTATCTTAACTCGTTGTTTTCCTGATGATCTTCTTTGATGATATATATGCATGACTGTTATTATTTTTATTTAGTGACTGAGAATGGCTTAAGTTGATGATTCTTTGCCAACTTGTAAAAATGTCAATTGGCCAAAAATGTAATGATTGATTTCTGAGCTCTTGATTCTATGCCATTAGAATCAAGAGCTCTGTCCTTGTGCCGATACCATGGTGTTATAATTATTGTGATTTATAATAAAGTTTTAAAATTGGGAAGTGTGAACTCTCTGACTTCATTCTTCTTTTTGAAAGATAGCTTTAGCTATTCAGAGCTCCTTACACTTCCATATAAATTAGATGATGTGCTGTACCTTTTTTGCAAAGAACTTTGTTGGAATTTTGATTGGGATTATGTTGAATCTATAAAGGTCTATGTTTAGTATTGACATCCTAAAGATATCAACCATCTTTAGTCTACTAATGCAGGGACATGTATTGTTCTTCCATTATTTTGGTATTCTGTGGCCTTTTTATAGTAATTTTTTCCAGTTTATTATATTTTACTTTTTAAACATTTTTATTAAAGTTTATTATTCATACATGAACATCCATAAACAATAAGTATATAGTAAAAATTGTGATCTTCCAAAACAAACATGAATATCTCTATACAGGGATTCCATATATTAGCCCAACACCAACACCTTACATTTTTGTGAAACAATTGTATAAACTATGGGTACAAGTCCTTTACACACTTGATTCATTTTGTTGCTACATATTTGATTTTTTTTTGGGGGGGGTTGCTATTGTTAAATGAATTTTTTTCTTGATTTCTTCTTCTGTTTTTTACTAGTGTATATAAAAACTACTGAATTGGGGGTGTTGATTTTATACCAGCCACTTTGATTAATTTATTTATTAGTTCCAAGAACTTTGCTTAGGGTTTTTCTTGAATATATGTATATAGAAACATATCTTCAACAAATAGGGACAGTTTTAGTTTTTTCCTTTCCAACTTGTATGCCTTTTATTTCTTTTTCTTGACTAATTGCTCTGGCAAGAATTTACAGTACACTGTTGACATAACACTGGTGACAAAGTTCGTCCTTGATTTGTTCTTCATCTTAGAGGGAAAGCTTTCATTATTTCACCATTAGGTAGGATGTTAGCTGTTTACTTTTCATAAATGCTCATTTTCATGTAGAGGAAGTTTCCTTCTATTCCTAATGTTGTTAATATTTTTATCAAGAGACAGTGCTGGATTTTGTCAAATGCATTTTCTGCATAAATTGAGATATATTTTCCATATTGCTTGGTTATTGATGTCTAGCTTCAGTCTGCTGTGTTTAGAGAATATATATGGTATTATTTCAATATTTTTGAATATATTGACATTTGTTTTTTTAACTTATCATATACTGTATCCAGGAGAATGATCCGTGTGCACTTGTGAAGAATGTGTATTCTATTTTTTTTTTTAGTGAAGTGCTCTAAATATGTCTTTTAGGTCTAGGTGTTTTAGAGTGTTATTAAAGTCTTATACTAACTTACTGATCTTTAGACTAGATCTTGTATCCATTACTGAAAGTGGTGTTTAAATCATCTATGACTAATGGAGAACCATCAATTTCTCCCTTGAAATCTATCAAAATTTGCTTCAAATAATTTGGTCTCTGTTATTATGTGCATATATGTGTATATATAAATAGAATTCCTACATCTTCCCCATGTAATGTCCCTTTATCAGTATATAATGGATTTCTCTGCCCCCTATAAAAAATTGAGACTTAAAGTCTATTTTATTATGTTAATATAATCACCCCAGCTTTCTTACTATTTATATATTATATTTTATTTCATCATTTCACTTTCAACCTAATTGAACTTTGAACAATGGTCAACAGCTCCAAGTTCATAAGGTGACACATTGGTGTAATCGGAATATTAGGATGAGTAGTAGAAAAAAAGTGCAGAATAATATTTCAGGTAATAAACACCAAGAACTAAAATAGTTAATAATGACCTCAAACCACAGATAAAGAATATTCATAGAATACACAACAGGGAAGCGGCTGTGGCTCAATCAGTAGGGCTCCCGTTTACCATATGGGAGGCCCCGGCTTCAGTTCCCTGGGCCTCCTGGTGAAGGCAAGCCCTCCTGCACAGCGTGGTTAGCTGACCCAGCGAGCACAAGCAGCAAGGAGGGGATAAATGAATAAATAAATAAAATCTTTAAAAAAAAAAAAAAGAATACACAACAATAATACTAGAATTTATCATTACATAGATTGCTTCTGGTAAAGGAAATTAATAACAGCAGTGTTAAAAAGAATGAAAGGGAGGAAAGGAGAATTCTCTGCTGTGTTACATGCACTATTGATGAAACGCTAATGTTATTTAAAAGTAGACTTAGATCAGTTGAACATGAATATTGTAATTTCTATGGCAACCACTAAGAAGATGAAACAAAAGTATAATATTTAAAGAGGGAAAAATGTGAAAATGGAAAATTGTTATGCATCTGGTAGAAAAATATATGTACATAGAACATATTCCAAGAACTAACTCATATTAAAGTGTCAAAAATATAAAATTTTAAAATGTGATCAAGGAAATATAGTTTAAAAGAATGGGAAAAATTGTAACACAAACAAATGGAAACTATTAATATCACTTCTACATAAAGATTTTTATAAATTAACAGGGAAGCCTAAAAACAACTGCATGAAATAATACCATCAATGTGTACAAAAATGTGCATTTCACAAAAGATTAAGTGTTTTTTTTCTAAAAATCAAAGTAAGAGTGAAGGAGAAAAAATTAAATAACATTGAACATCACTTATGCCTATAACACCAATAACAATTTAAGAATCTCTGGGAGCGGATATGACTCAAGAGGTAGATCTCCACCTACCACATTCGAGTTCCAGGGTTGAGTCCCCAGCTCTCAGTACCTCTAAAAGCAAAACAAAACAAAATCCTTGCCATTATTCACCATCATGTATATTGGAAAAGGGCACTTGTGCACATTTTTGGTAATATTATACAATAATAGATTTGTTTGCTTTGAACAATACAAATACATATAATTCTAGGTCAAGTGATCCAAGTTATGGGTATCAGAGTGAAGTAAAGCTGGAGTATGTTAAGATACATAAGTGATTATGTTAATTAAACTTCCTTCAAATTACAAAAGAAATTGTCCATCAAATACAGAGGTGAGGTCCCAGAAAGGATATGAGTCAGTTAGTCATAATTTGTGAGTTGTTCTAGACAATTAAAAGAAATTTGATTTAAATGGTTAAACATTTCATCTGGCTTAGATTTAAATGCTTATAGCAGTGGAAGTGTTCTTAGCATTTCAAAATCTATGGTTATTTTGATGTTAGAGACAAGAAGATATGCTGATTTGGAATGTGAGAGAAAAAGGGTAATTTATTAGTCATCCAAAGGGGTGCTGATGCAAAATACCAGAAATTAGTTAGTTTTTATAAAGAGAATTTATTTGGGGTAAAAGATTTCAGTTATCAGGCCATAAAGTGTAAGTTACTTCCCTCACCAAAGTCTGTCATTTGTTGGAACAAGATGGCTTCCGATGTCTGTAAGGGTTTGGCTTCCTGGGTTCCTCTCTTCCCAGGGCTCTTTTCTCTATGAGCTCAGCTGCTCTGCTTTCTCAACAAAGCCATCTATAGACAGAAAACAGCTCCCCTCTATTCCCAGGACCTCTGGTGTGTCTAATCAAGCTTTCTGTTTGCTCCTCTATGTCCTTACTTTCCAGGCTCCAGCATTGAAAACTCTCAACTCTGTCCTTTGCCATATCTTTTCCCTGTTAGTCCCCACCTTTTGGCCTCTAAAGATGTGTCCCAATCAAAGTCCTAATCATAATTTAATCAATTAAAATGATACCTCTAACAGATCAGTTTACAAACATAATCCAATAACTATTTTTAGAATTTATAATCAATGTCAAACTGTTACAGGGACCAAGAAAGATCAGCCCAGTGACTTGTGTTTTGGGTGTTAACAATAGGTACAAAGATCATTTTGCTTTTAATATCATGCTTTTCTCTTCCCTGAGAGGATAACATATAGAGAGGTACCCTCTGAAGCACTACCTGCTGTGCTAAACCACCTTTTCCCTTCCTGTCTACTCAAAACTATTCCACGTCCATTTGCCTTTAGAATCTTGTTAGAGAGCAAAACTATCTCCAATTTATTTTCACATAGCTTATCATACTCACTATTCTACTGCACTTAAAATATATTCCCAAGTTCTAGATAATTTCTTCAGTGCCCAGTGGAAATTGGTCATTCACTCACAACATACTTTAGTAAAAAAAAAACAACTTTACTCTGCATGTTCTCCTAATTTTCATGCTTTTCTTGAAGCATGGTGCTCCCTGAGTAGATGTGCCCTGCTGAAGTCATCTCAGGTGTTGGTAGCCATATCACCATAAGAAAGACTCAGCCAGCTGCAAAGAAATCAGCAAAAAGGCTCAAATAAATTTTTCCCATCAGGTCTTCCTCCTCCACCTCATCTCTCTCATCTTGTACTCCATTACCAAGTCTAAACCATTCTGTCTCATTCTTAAAATAGTAACCAGGTGTTAAGAAATGCATTTCATTTAACTAGGATATATCAACCCTTTCCAATAAATCATCAAGTGTTCCTTGAGTTCATTACCCAGATGATCATGTCCCACTCTCAATGGCTTCTAAAATGTCATTATCCTAGATAGAATGGCAGATGAGGAGGCCTGTGTGTGTGCTTCTATGCAAACATAGAATCTTTTAAATAATGATTTGTGTCCTAAATTTAAATATAAGTTTTAAGCTGATTACTATACATTTGTGTAATCTTATTTAATTGTTTCAATTCTATCACTTTATAAAACTCCTGTGTTAACATTTGACACCTTGCCAGATAAAATCTCAGGGGTCATTGACTACAACATTTGATGGTTTATATATGATGAAAGACTAAATTTCTTAAAAAATGCTTAAATAATACAGCCCTCAACTCCACTCAGGGCCATTTTCGTGGTTAAGTGTCGATAGTACACTTTGTCCTTAGAACAAACTCTCTCTATATATACATATTTTTTTCAGAGTCTATAATGAACAGGTATTCAAGGCTTAAATTCAAAGCATTTGGATTATCTTTTAAGGATACAAAAAGAAAAAAGGAATTTTCTTTTTTACCTTAAACATTTTTGATGAATATTAAAAGCAGAATTTCCTGTTTTACTTTAATTGTTTACCACAAGATTTCCATTCCAGATATACTTTTGGAACAATAATACAATGTGTATTCCTCCCAAATTATAATGTTACTGTTACTATTTTTTTTGCCTTTTTTTCAGTAAATAACACACTCTTTCTTGCAAACATACCAGAAAAGCTGATTCTCTTTTTTTCTCCAAGAAACTGGTATAGAGAGTGTTTCTATTGGCTAGGCTGCTAAAAGCATCAGATACCATGATATGGGTTGAATTATCATAGGGAATTTATTAGCTTAAAGGTTAGAGGCTGAGAAAAATGTCCAAATCAAGGCATCGTCAGGCAATGCTTTCTTCCCAAAGACAGGCTACTGGTGACCCTTGTCTCCTCTGTCACTAAGTACTGCATACAGTGGCATCTGCTGGTCTCTCTCTTCTCATTTATGTTTTGTTGCTTTCACCTTCTTGCTTCTGTGTCTTCCTCTGTTTCTCTTTCTCTTTTTTCATTCCTTATATATAGGAATTCATTAAAAGGATTAATATCCATTCTGAATGAAGTGGGTCACACCTTAACTGAAGTAGCCTCACCAAATGTACTTTATTACAGTGGGTCCACACCAATAGGAATGGATTACTTTTTAAAAATATATTTTTATTAGAGAAGTTATGAAATTACAAAACAAACATGTAAATGTGTGGAATTCCCATACAACACCCTTCCATCAACACATTACATTGTTATGGAATATTTGTTATAGTTTATGAGATAATATCATCTGATTATTGCTACTAACTATGATCTATAGTATACATTTGGTATATCTTTCTCATAGCCACATTTATTAACACAGTACATTTTTGGTATTGAGGCAAGAATTTTACAGTATTTTAATTATTGTCCATAGGTTATATTAATTGTATTTTCCCATGCTTCTCCACATTCCTACCACCTTACAATAGTGATGGATATTTGTTCTAGTTCATAGAAGAACATTCCTATATTTGTACTATTAACCACAATTCTCATCCACCTCTGGGTTAACTGTGTTATTCAGACCCTAGATGATTTTTAAGCTTTTTTTCAATTTACATTTACCTGCCTAGTCTACCCTTTTCAGTCACAATCCCATTTATAAATCAGCAGCATTAGTTCAACTCACTACAATGTGTTACCATCAACTCTATCTTTTCCATACTTTTAGAGTCAAGTTAATCAAAATTTCTACATATCATTACCCTTTTCAGCCCTACTATATCTTAATAACCTATACTTAATTTTAAAAGTATATCTTTCTTGGGTACCTAGAGCTTCAACCCATCATGGAGGGAAAATTGCTTCCAATTTTTTTTTCTTCACTGCATATAAATTAAATTCTAGACAGGAGGCACCTTTCTACACTCAGGAAGACAAAATTGGGCTTTATCAGGGAATTTCCTGATAGCACATGGTATATTTCTTTGATTGACTGGGGACTGTGTTTGGTGCTTGAAAGTATCCAGATTCATTTGAGTTTTGTTTGTTATGAGAGAATCCTGTCAGAACATGAGTTAATATCACACAGAGGCTTATATGAAGAAATCAGCATGTTTATTCAGTAAAAGACAAATATATCAGCAAATATTAATTAACCAATGATTATCAGCATTTATTGATGGTCCATTGCCAGCACATGCATATTGACATAATACTTGCAATGCCATTTTAAAAGGCTAACAAAGTATGTGCATTATGACATTATTTACCAAAGAAAAATTACAGGATGAATAGTAACACAAAACCTCTATGAAGTCAAATAATGTGTTGAGACATTAAATTCTCTGTTTAAGAAATTGTTAATGGAAAAAATCAGAACAGAGTATCAAATTATTTAGAATAATACCAACATCTCATTTGGGCTAATATGCTGTCTTTTATATGTGAGTGATATGACACAATAAAACATAATATTGTACTCACCTTTTATTCAAAAAGATGAAATTTTTTACCTTGTTAAATATTAAAAAAGAGACTTTTTGATAAATGTTTTTCAACATCCAGGAACATATTTCCTGCTTTTCTTTAAGACTTAAGTGAAAACAAACTATACAATTGTGATCTGTGTGCACCTGTACTCATCTATTTGTGTAAAATGGAAAACATGTAAAGAATGTATATTAAATGTGATAAATACCTAACATCTTCAACTTGAAGTACTCAACAAGGAAATAGATTGACAATTTCATAATTACTGAAAGTTGTGTTAATTAAACAGTAACAAATCCATAATTAAAAAGGCAACAAGAGATAGACAATATTTACATGTAGTATACATTAGTTTCTGTATCACATAACAGCACATACAAGTTAATTCAAAATTTTATGGCACAACAGTAAATTAACAGGATATGTGAACAAATGATTTACACTAAAGAATAAAAAACAAAACATGACCATGTTTTTCTGCATGGAGAACAAATGATGAAGTAAATACAAATCCTATGTTATATCATGATGTAAAAAAGTACTCCATACAACAGAGAAGAATAATTACCAAATTTAACTAGACTTAGTCATTATGGAAATCATATAACCATTATTTTTTAAGAAATATTTGTGGGGGCCTAATATATACTGAAAATTATAAAATGTTCTGGAGAAATAATGATGTCCTCCCAGAGATTTAATGAATAAACATGGCATCATATACTGAGAACTCTATATTTCATATCATTACATGAACACTAACAGAGAAATTTGAAATTTATAGTACTCATGTTTCAGGGTAATACATATTTACATAAATTTCTGTTTTTATTTCAACCTAATATTTTACATATGGAAGGAAAATAATGAATATGTAATAGTTGAAGAATAGATGTGTTAGTTGTGAAATATCTAATAGAATGTTTACCATCAACTGTCAAAAGAAAAATTTGAAGACAAAAGTAAACATTCAAAAATAGATATAATGAAATTAAATATATAAAACACTACTACTAATAAGAACATAAAACATTGTGATTTAATTGTTTATTTATATATTTACATATTTTTTTATTTGTAAGCAGACTATTAGGATGTATAGACATATTGTGACAAAAATAAAACATCACCCAAATTAATATTCATTTCAATATTAGACTTGAAGTATAGCTCCTCTATTCCCTTGAGATGTTAATATCTTTCTCTGGGAAAAAAATACAACATGCATTTCCCATTTTTCATTTGACTGAAAATCCTAAATGAGTATATAGAATGAAAGATAGTTTCGTATAAGTAAAATTTGATGGGAGCAATCACTGCATTGAATTTTGAGCAGTTACCCACATAGTGTTTACGATAAGCAATCTAATATAGAGGATGAAAAATATTATTATATAAAAGGACACTAATTATTTTAGTTATTTGAACTGGTGAGTGATATCATAAAATATTAGAGTTTGGAAATAGTTTTCTGTTTGTTGTTTTTGTATGTTTGAATAAAGACTGATAATGATTGGAAGAGATTTCTAAGCAAACATATCTCATTACATCATATTAAAGATAGCTAGAATTCTCTGAATGCCCCTGAGAAATGGGGCTGACAAATGGATGTAAAATTTTAGGACTTCCAGAGGTTTGCAGAATAATAGAAAACTGTGACATTTTTGCCCGATGAAAATTCCTAATTAAGGAGCTACTCATTTATTTCTTTTTAAAATATTTACATGTAAAAGTTGGAGGAAAAATGAACAAATGATAAATTATAGATGCTATTTGCTATTGAAATAAAAGGGATATATTTACTTTTTGGTGAGTTTTCCTTCCAATAATATGCCCAGAGTCATCTTCATGGTCTTGTTTCTTAGACTGTATATGAAGGGATTCAAGGTTGGGGGTACTATAGTGTAGAACACAGATATTACAAGGTCATAAATAGAAGGGGATGCCGAAATTGGCTTTATATAAGCAGTGAAGCCAGTGGAGAGAAATAATACAATGACCACCAAGTGTGGAAGGCAAGTGGAATAGGCTTTTGACGGAATCTTCTTTTATGGACTCTTCTTGACAGTGGAGAAAATGTAGACATAGGAAATGACAATGAAAATGAAACAAGAAAACTCCAAAACCACACTTATAAGAATGGGCACAATTTATCATATTAAATTTTCTGAGCAAGAAATAGCTAATAACTGTGGTATGTTACAGAAGAGCTGATGAACCACTTTGGATCCACAGCAGGGTAAGGAGAATGTATTGGCTGTGTGCATTACAGAAGTAAGACTTCCACCCAGCAAAAACACAGCCACGGTCTGCATGCACTTGCCCATGTTCATGATGACTTCATAGTGCAGAGGATGGCAAATGGCAGCATAGCAGTCAAAGGACATGGCTGTGAGGAGGAAAAATTCTGTAGCTGCTGAAAAAAACAACAAAAGGACTTGGGTAACAATTCCCAGGAAGGAAATGGAATTGTTGTGGGTAAAGGAGTTGAAAATGGATTTGTGGACAGTAATTGAAATGAGGCAGAGATCCAAGAAGGATAAATTCTTCCGGAAGAAGTATATAGGTATGTGGAGGTGCTGGTCTAAAACTATCATTATAATGAGGGCATTCCCCATCAGGACCCACAAGTAAATGATTGCGAAGAACACTAAGTGCAAAATGTACACATTTTGACTGGTTGGAAATCCCATGAGAATAAATTCAATCACAATTGTGAGATTTGTCATTACCACACTCAAAATCTACAAAACATTAGGAGTAATAAAAAAGTCCTCACTATCAAGTTTTTTAATATTAAACTTATAATGAGTGGCTGCATATGGTAATCTAACAATCAATTAGCCACAACATATTCCAGTGTACATCATCTTTAGTTTATTGATCATCAATCATTGCATTTTTCATTTTGTTTTTCAGATATAATACACTTTATTTTCAAAGAAGTCAGATTACAGAAAACTTACATCAAAAGTATAGGGGATTCCCATATACCCAATCCCTCTCCCTCTCACATTTTCACTTACTAATAACATCTTACATTAGTATGATACATTTGTTACAATTGAAGAACAAATATTTAAACATTGCTACTAACCAAGGTCTGTGGTTTACATTATGGTTTACACTTGGCACCAAATAATTTTTTATGTTTTCACAAAATGTATAATGACCTCTGTCATTGCAATATCATGTGTAAGAATTCCAATGCCACGTGAGGATGGACAACAACCAAACCGAGGAACCAAGAGATTCTACAACTGTAAGCAAGAAAGCCCCATCCATCAGCCATATGGGATCAAAGCCCCCTCTCAAATAGAGGTGAAGTGGGCATCACCATCCCAGAATCCTCAGGATTGGGGAATAAAATATGAACTAGAGTAGACTTACTGGTATTCTACTATAGACTCATTGGGATTCTAGCAATGGAAGAAACTATTTCATTGATGTGGAAACAGTAGCCACTGGAGGTGCTGAAGACAGGGAGAGGTAAAAAGATGTGTAATATGGGGACAATTTCAAAACTTGAAATTGTTCTGAATGATATTGCAATGACAGATACAGGACATTATATATCCTGCCAAAACCTACAGAATTAAGTGGGAGAGAGTGTAAACTACAATGTAAACTATAATTTATCCTTAGTGACAATGCTCCAATATGTGTTCATCAATTGCAATAAATGTACCAAACTAATGAAAGAAGTTATTAATGTGGGGAAAAGTGGGAGGTGTGGGAAGTGGAGCATGTGTGAATCCCTTATAGTTTTTTTTTTTTATGTAACAGTTTTTGTAATCTAAGTATCTTTTAGAAAAAATAAAAAAATATATTTAAAAAAAGAATTCCAATGCCTTAAAATGCCCTTTGATCCACCTGTTATTTCCCGCTCTCCTCTCAGAATCTCTGGTAACCACTATTTTTATATCTATGTTGCAAGTTCTTCCATTACTACAATAATAATAATTCTACTTTGGTGCATGGTTGCATTCCCTCCTTATGTTTGCTCATTCCTCAGTCTTGAGGATTTGTTGATGGTGATACATGCTATGCTTCAGATTGAGAAGGGTTTTAGATCTTATGGGAAGGATGGAAGGAACTATTTTTCTTTATTGTCCCAATTTCATTTGTTTATTTGAACCTGTCATTCTAATACTCTCCAAATATATTCTGTTAATGTCACTGAATAGGTGAACATTTTCTACTGCCCTTAGCAATACACTTTTAACTGTCTTGATAAATCCAAATTTACCAACTAACAAATGTTAAATTGTACCCTAGTTTTGTTGTTGCTCATACGTTCTATCACATGACTAACACAATCTTAGTTTCTACACAGCTTCCATGAATGTGAACAGTAAAAAATTCTCATCTTAATACTGAACAATCACTAACCTTCCTCTACCACATAAATTATTTAGAATTATTGCTCTGTCAAGAAGATCCAGTTTAGATTTGTTGTCTTATTTGGAAATTTTAATGAGAGATTAATCTAATAGGTGGCTTTTTTCCTCCTTCACAATATTCAAATTGTTTTTCATGTATCATATTTTATATAAACTTCAATAGACACATAACTTGGTTACTATAGCTATCAAGGTTCTACAATATGTGAGCTAAGATTTTTGGGCTCCCTTTTATTTATTTTTTTAGTGTTTAAATTATTGTATTTGCTCTTTTATTATTTAAATTATCTTATTATTAAAATTATTTATTATTTAAAATTATTTATTATTTACTTTTCTTTATTATTTCCCCTTTCATATTATCTCTACATTTAATAAAATAAATTATTACATTTTCCACATAATTTTTTTTCTTTCATTATATTCACATTATTACATAGAATAATGCATGACCTTATGCACCTTAAATCTGAAGTATTGCAAATATTTTATAACAGTTTTTATGCATATCCCATTACCCATTCTCCCTCCTTGGGACACTCTATCTTTTCAATAAGATTAATACAAATTAATTAGCAAGGGAGAAGAGATGACAGAATTAGAATGATATTAGTCTGATGAAGGAGCATCGTTCATGATTTTTTGGCAGTGACAAGTTGATGCTACTTGTGTATTTTTTCTTTAATCTTATATGAATTTACTAAAACGTTTAGTTCCATACTTTAAATTTACCACCCCACATTCTTCCTTTTAGCATCTTTTAAATATTATACTCATTCTCTCTTCATGATGATGGGTGGTGGAAAGATCACAGAGTAAATGTTGGTGGTTGGCTTTAAGAAAGAGGTGATATAAAATAATTCCAAAAATAGAGGAAACTATTCCAAATATCTTATTAATGGAAAAAATATAAATTAGTATGCATCCTTATTAAATAGTTTAATATTTATGACTGATTTAAGAATGTTTATAAAGATAAAATTTGATTTGATATATCTCTACTGCTGTTTCTGTTAAAAAATATTTTGAATTCTTCATAAGTCAAAATTATTCACAGTCCTTGAGTGTTAGATTTAAGAATAATGATCATGGCCATAAATTTACATGTTTATAACTTATCAATATTTGCTGTTTTTTTTGTTGTTGTTTTGGTGTGAAGGTAATAACATTTTAAATGAAGAGTATCTCAAAAAATAAGGTATTTAATAATTCTGACTCAGTTACCTGCCAATAATTTAATACTTAAAAGAATAGTATTCATTAGAAAAGAGTTACTTTTTGTTTCTTCATTCATTATTTATTATTTACCTTTCCTTAATTCTTATGATTTCATTTTAACATTGAATACACTTTCAGCTTAGTGAGCTAAATGCTAATTTACATTAATCACATTTACAACACCTAATATTCACTATATACACCTCTGACCATAATATTAAATATAGCAAAAATATTAAAAATCACAATTGCTTTACAGAACACCAAAAATTGAGGAAAATAAAAAGTAATATTTTTACCAATTGAAATTCATCCCCAGAAATTGATGCCCTTATTAACCGAATAATTTCTATAACAGTGAATATTTTGATCTCTTTAAATTCTAATTTTCACTTTTTATTTGAAAAAAAAATCTTACAAAAATTTTATTTCTCCATTTACCTTTAAATCTAAAAGGATTTGTCTTCTAAAGCATAAATACTTACTGGTCTCACTCTAGTCATGGTGCATAGTGGATTCTGCTCTATTCTGAGGGTCACACCTAAAGAGACTGTAAAGTTTTCATTGAAAAGGAGTGATGGAGCATGCTGATTTCTCTGAAAACCCCTCCATACTCAGGATTAATGGGTATATATGTTAGTAGAAAGAGTGGACTTGAACTGCTTATTCATTTTGCCTCTGTTACTGCTCTCCCACAGGCTTGCTCATGGCCCATGCATTTAAAATTTTCAAAATTACTTGATTCCAAAGGGAAATGTTACTACCTTTTTTCCATTGACTTTTTTAATTGTTGTCACCATTTGATAAAATCTCACTGAGTAATTAGTGGAATCATTATGCCATACTTTTATACTGTCATTGGTTTGAACATCTATGGATTGAACTGTAATTAATTCTAGGTTCCAACTTTTTTTTCATCATTTGTTGAGTACCTTCTGCAGGCATTGCTTCAATTAAAGCAATGCAAGTAGTCAAAGACCAAATGTAGGTGAAAATTTCATTGCCTTTCACCACCAAATTGTGCTTAGGAGGTAGAGAGAAGTGTGTGAGGAGTAGAGGAGTGCACAGATTAAGGGACATTGTGATTTAGTGGTTGAGAGTCCTTTAAGAGCACATTCCTTAGGTGGAAATGTGTCAGGTGACTGGTAGAGGGCAGTGTCACCTCAGGGGAGAAAGTTAGGTAGACAATAGGAGGTGATGAGAGAAAAGCAGAAATGGGCTATATCAAGGGATATTGTTGTTAATGTGGGTTATTAATTAGTGACATGAGAGAGAAGAAAATCATGAACGATTTGAATAGAGGAGTGAAATGATCTGAGTTATATTTGAACTTGATCATTCTCTGACCATAAGAGATGTCATAAGGAAATACTGGAAATGAGGTCATAAAACTATTATACTATTCTGATTGTGAGGCTGTGATTTGAGGGGATTGTACAAAAGAGGTGATGTTGGATATTGTATTAGTCAGCCAAAGGGGTGCTAATGTGAAATACTAAAATGGGTTGGTCTCATAAAGGGTATTTATTTGGGGTAGAAGTCCACAGATATCAGGCCATAAAGCATTAAGTTTCTTCTCTCACCACAGTTCATTGCCACGTGTTAGAGCAAGACAGCTGCTGGCGTTTGCCAGGGTTCAGGCTTCTGGGGTTCCTCTCTTCCTGGGGCTGCATTTCTCTCCAGACTTAGCTCCTGTTTCTTCCACAAGATCAGCTGTAGTCGATCAGGAGAATGCTTGTTTCTCTTCTCCTGGGGCCTTCTTTCCAACATCAAAACTGTTTCTCAAAAGACTGCTTCAACTCTGTTCTTTGCCTTGCCTTTTATATTTGATTCCCCACCCACCAAGGGGTGGGTCTCAACGCCCTAATCATAACCTATTCATGCCCAGATTAACAGATAAGTTTACAAGCATGATCCAAATATATTTTTGGAATTCATAATTACATCAAACTGACCACTGGCCACAAATACAAAGAAGTGTTGAGCTTCTGAGTATTTTATTGTTATTGTATAGACTAAAATAAGGTTTAATAATCCCTTATTCTGTTATTGCTTATGCTGATCCTATTTTCTTGGGTTAAATATTTTATTCAAAGTAAGGATATTGCTTTTGATTTTTAATTTCTGAAGGAAATTAGATTTAAACCAACAAATCTGTAACCAAGTAAAGAGTATTATGATTTGGAAGGCCAACTTCTAAACAACAAACAATTATATGATTGATTTGCAAGAATTCTACCCTCTCACAGTTTACTATTTTGCTTTTGTGAATAATGTAAATTGAAATAGATTTTCTTTAGATTTCAGTGTTTCTTGTCCTCCCCCTACCACCAGGAACCTGTGTTACTGACTTATCCTACTAAAATTTCAGATCATCTACATTTTCTTTTTTCCTCTCTCTTTTCCTTCCTCCCTCCTTTCCTCCCTCCCTTCCTCCCTCCCTCCCTCCCTCCCTCCCTCCCTCCCTCCCTCCCTCCCTTTCTTCCTTCCTTCTTTCCTTCCTTCCTTCCTTCCTTCCTTCCTTCCTTCCTTCCTTCCTTC